>JANZXR010000003.1:28793226-28803800 GCA_027575705.1 Erythroxylum echinodendron
TCAGGAAGCTCAGAGACAGGTTCAACAATCTTGTCCAGTTTGACTTTGTCATATTTTGCTGTAAAACTAGAAGAGAGCCACTTCAATAATCATTTGCCCATCTTATTTTTTCTAAATAGACACATAGATTAAATAAATAAGCACCTAAACCATATGCTTAGAGAGGCTATACACAAAAAAAATACAAAAGAAGATACAATAGAAACAAAAAAAAAAGAAATGAAAGACGAAAGAATCGCCAACTCTTTGACTGCAGCATCACCTCTGCTGCGCACATTGTCAACAATGGGATTAACCTAAATAATTAATCTTCAATCAAGATTCCGCATGAGAAATTTGAAGAAACTGAATTCAATAGTAAAAAAGAAAAAAGGAGGTGGTTAAGAGTAGTAATTGACTCATTAAGAGAGAAATAGAGGCTTACTGTGTGGAAAATTGAAGTGACATCAATACGAGGATGAGATTTCAAGCTCTAAACCTCAGTATGAGTAAGTTCTGATAATCGATGTGACTTCATTGCACACCTCACTGCGTTCAAAGTGAATCCTACTCAACCAGAAGTTAAAGATGGATGATATACATTATATAACTTTCAGCAAGAAAAGGCCTTAACACTAACTATCTCATATTAACCAACATCTAACAACTTATGGGCACATACGCAAATGGCGGTTGTTTTATTGTTGAAAGGAATATGAGATCTAAGAAGAGTCTTTTCAGAAATAGGAAACTAATATCATTGAATCTGAGACAGTAGAGAGAACTTAAATATGAATCAGATAGGTCTCAGCTTTATACCCCAATATACTAAATGATAAGCTATATTTAACTTCTTCAGCTAGGTGAATCTCAAGTCACGAACATGCTTCAAACAAAGGCTTGTCTGACTGTGTGAAGAATAATATACATGGCAGCCAATCACATCAATAACACCTTAAATCAAAATCGAGATTAGTTCTAGTATCCTTCCACACAAGCAAGGAACCCAAACCTTGGAACCAATAACTAAAACAAGTAAAATCAGAAAATTTCAGAAGAGACTGAGACAATGAAAAAAGAAACATCCATAAAAAGGAGAGTCCCAGGACACACATTATTGTAAACAACATAAGCAGTTAAACTAAGTTGGGAAATGGTTGATACTCTTTTCAGAACCTCATGAAGAAAAGATCAGAATCCATCTCCCTTCAAACAACTCACATTTCCACCTCATGACAATCAATCAACGTTCACAAATCAAAACCGAATCTTGTAATTGCACCCATCAATATACCTCCTAAAAGACCACTTACTCCCCACCACCTACGCCACTTTACATATGGTACCCTATCCAACCAGTATCACATGAAATGATAAGAAGATAAATTAATCACGTACCTACAGATCGATAAGACGTCGTCCCATAGTTATTTGAAACACGAAACTGAAGGGGATAGTGGAAAGTTTTAGTCTCGATTCAAGCTAATAAACAGGGAATCCATCACCAAAACCACCCAACACCTTCAAGCATATTGTTACTTAGAAACAGAACTATCGTACACTATCCACAAGCTAAACAAAAAAGTTGAACGAATCAAAAAGAAAAGAGAGAAATTTGTGAAAATTAGAAACGAAAACACAAAAGCAAAAGAAAAAGAAATGGTCAATAAGACTACAGTGAGAGAAGAAGACAAAACGGGTATCCGGTGGTTGAGAGAAGGCGACAGCGCGTGTGGAAGAGCTACTTTACTCCGTCAAACTCCGTGACGACAGCGGGTTGCGTTGCTCGCTCTGCTCCTTGCGCCTCTCACGAGAAGCTTGCGTGGGCCCATATATGTATTTCCCAAGTTTAGAAACCAATTGGTTAGTTTCATTGAAAGCAAACCCCTAGGTTTGTTTCATATAAATTGTTTTTTCAATTCCCCTTCCGAAAAATTGTCTTTACGTCTATTTATGTAGCTCAATATCAAAATACAATCTAAGTGTCATAATAGTCTTAAAAGAGACTTCCAATAAAATAGGAGGAAAAGTCTCTTTATAATTAAATGCCTTCTATTTGAGTAAATCCTTTGATGAAAAAACAAACTTTAAATCTCTCCTTATTACTTTATGAGTCCTTTCTAGAATTAAAAATACATTTAGAATTAACAGGTCTCATAAATGCAAGCAATCTAAATGTCAGCGTCTCTCATGAATGCATTTCCTCACCTATGACATTAATTCACTTATAAAAGTTAGAACCTTTAATTTCTTCCAGAAAGGTAAGTGAAGTCAACATTTTTTTTAAGTTTTTTGGTAAGTATAACCTAATCATTTAGAATTGCACTTCTCCTTTTCCTTGTAGATCTTTTTAAAGGCACTAATTCTAATTAAATTAGAGTTTGTTGAGTTTAATCCTTGTTATTCTTATAAACAATGGATTAGAGAATGATTGAATGATCTTGATGGGCAAAAAGTTTGACATTGTCGTGTATTTGTACTAGATGTTGATGATCATGATTAATGACAACTATAAGAAGGGAAACATTAACCAACTCCTCTTTACAAGGATGGCAATTTCGGCCTGCCTCAGCCCGGCCCATTTTTGGCCTGGATTTGGCAGGTCATAGGCAAGCCACGAGCCGACCATGGTCTTCCCGAGTCTAGTCACGGGTCGGCCCGGCCCGGCTTGGCTTAGCCCGTGACCAAACCATTTTGAACAAAACAACACCGTTTTTGAATTTTTTTAATTAAAAATTATAGATGAGCTGGATGGCCCATCGGTGGGTCGGGATGCGGGTCAGCCCACCTAGGCCCGCAGCTCGTCGTGACTTGACCGGGCTAGATCCGGCCCATTGCCATCCTGACCTCTTTAAAGATAAAGTTAAGTTATTATCCTTATATTAGGCATTTTTTGTCTCAAAGAATGCTCTTATTTTGGGATCGTAGAATTTAAATCTATGTAATCTCATAGTATCCTATAAAATAACTACTTTCAATTCTTATATCTAGTTTATTTACATTTGGCTTATAAGGACTTTCTTAGAGATGTCAATTTAAGCCTGACCCGACCCAGCCCTGCCCAGCCCGTGGTCAACTGGTTTGGCCTGATTTGACCAGGCCACAAGCCGGGGTGGACGGGTCTTAGGCTGGTCCGTGGCTCGTGAAACCGTAGAAGGGTCAGACCGTGGGCCTATCTGACCAGCCTGGTCCGTGGCCTATAGTCCGCCCATCACTAAAAAGATTTTAATAAATATTTTAATTATTTATTAAAATGATTAATAAATAATTTAAGTAAATTAAAAATTTGTTATTAATGTAATTCATAATTTTAACAATAACTTTTAGCTTGTTAACTTATTAACTTTTCATATAAATATCCTAATTAATAAGATTAAATATCCTAATTAATCATATCATTGCATACATCTCAATAACTTTATTATATCATAATTAATTAATTATATATTGTTAGAATTTAAGGTTGTCACATAATACATATATTAAAAATAAAAAAAAGTGAAAATTTTATTAATTTTATGAAACATGAATATATGATAATATGCTTAGAACTTTTCATATAAATGTCCTAATTAATTGGATTAAATGTCCTAATTAATCATACCATTACATACATCTCAATAATTTTATTATATCATAATTAATTCATTATATGTTGTTATAATTTAAAGTTGTTACATAATACATATATTAAAAAGAAAAAAGGTGAAAATTTTATTAATTTTATGAAACATGAATATATAATAATATGCTTATAACTTTTTATATAAATGTCATAATTAATCATATCATTACATACATCTCAATAACTGTATTATATCATAATTAATTCATTATATGTTGTTATAATTTAAAGTTGTCACATAATATATATATTAAAATGAAAAAAGATGAAAATTTTATTAATTTTATGAAACATGAATATATGATATGCTTATAACTTTTCATATAAATTTTTAATTAATTAGATTAAATGCCTTAATTAATCATACTATTATATACATCTTAATAATTTTATTATATCATAATTAATTTATTATATGTTGCTATAATTTAAAATTGTCACATAATACATATTTAAAAAGAAAAAATATGAAAATTTTATTAATTTTATGAAACATGAATATATGATATACTTATAACACTCTAAGGACAAGAAAGATTTAAAGTAATACTTATATTTTATATCAAAGTTTTCATTAAGAATTTAAGAAATTACTCTTAACAAACTTTTAGTTAGAGTGACTTAGGTAGAAATGAATCTTCCAATATTAGAATTTAGATAGGAGAAAAAAATTATGAATGTAATTTATATAAATTTAGATTAATTAGAATATAATGATTTTGGAAACAAAGTAAAAGAACTATTTTTAACTTAATAAAATAAGTAATTTATAAAAACAAATGAAAAGAATTTATATAATGTATTATAGTTTTAATAAAATAGCAGCTATTTTCAATGTAATATACTGTACTTTTTTGTTTTTATAACTGAATTACTAATATATTATTTTGTAATCGATACATTAGGATTAATAAAGTGATTAATTCAATTTAAGATTAATATAAATACATATATGCATAATGTATATATTATTTAAATATGAAAAATAAAATAAAAAGTTTAAATGGAGTTGTTACAGAGAATAATTATGACAACATTATCATCGTTATATATTTTTAATAAATATAAATTAGTTCGTAGTTTATATAAATATTATTGTAAAATTTATAGGTAATTTCATCTTACATTTTACTATAAATGATTATGTTATAATTTATAATTTATGAATTTAAACAAAAACAATTACAATTTTTTAAATTATACATATATTTTTAAAAACTTTTAAAATATATTAAACACTTGGGTCAACTCAGGCCCGACGGGGAACCCGTGACCTGAGCGGGCTATGCGGGCCAAACCACGGGCCGAGCCGTGGGCTAAGCCTGCCTGCAACATTTTTTCGACGAATGGCCTGGGCCTAGCCCGACCTATTGACATTCCTAGACTTTCCTCAACTGGACATCCTTAAATATGTAAATTCTCTAAGAAATGTTTCTTCCCTATCTGTAACTTATATTTTACTTGTAGCTTTTTTAAGAACTTTATTAAGTACGTAAATTGCAGTCTTTAATGCATCTCCTAATAATGAATGAGCTAAAGTTTTTTAACAAATAATATTTTATATCATATCCTTAAAGGTTCTATTTCATCTTTCTGCTATATCATTCATTTTTGGAGAACCTAGTACATATGGTATATTAAAGGATAATACCACACTCACTTAGGAGTTAAGCAAATGTACCTAGACATCTTTCACTTGATCTATCGTACCTACTGTAGTATTCACCACCATGATCGGATCTTAAGGCCTTAATAGTTTTACCGAGTTGATTTTAAACTTTAGTTTAAAAGAACTTAAAAACATCTAATACTTATGACTTGTTTACAAATGTGATAATATATATACCTAGACATAGTTCACTTGATGTATCGTACCTACTGTAGTATTCACCAACATGATCGGATCTTAGAGCCTTAATAGTTTTACCAAGTTGATTTTAAACTTTAGCTTTAAAGAACTTAAAAACATCCAATACTTATTACTTGTCTACAAACGTGACAAAATATTGAAATGGACCACAAACACACCCCCACACACACAGATATATATATATTAACGTTAAGACATTTTTTAACTCTCTCAACTTCTATTTTTCTCTTGTTTTTAGTTTTTCCCTTTATGTACTCAACACAAACATTATAATTTGATTCCTCAAATGTTTTAAGGATCCCTTTTAACACAATATGTCATTTCTCTTTTTAGAGATATAATCCAGAAACTTTTGGGATAATGATAAAGAATTTTTGTTTGAAAATTTGTGTTTAATGCCTTTGGTTTCAACATTCTGGGACTCATTATATAAATTGAATGTATCAAACAAATAAAGATTGTCATAATCAAATAAATTATTGGTTCTGACAAGCATAGAATTAAAATAAACATAACATCTTTTGTTTCCAAATGGATAAATAAGTCCTTTGTCGAATACAAAAAATGAAACCAAATTTTGATTGAAAGGCGATATATTAAATGTGATTTTTAATTCTAAATAGAAACCAAATAACAATAGAAAAGCCCTTATGCTTAAAAATTCCACTGAATTTCTAGCCCTTATATATATGTACTTCTCATCATCGCCAAGCCTTTAGTAGTTCAAGCAACTTGTGTGAGTTGTATATCAAAATCCATCCACCAAGTATATCTTGATACTTAAACCAAATTAACTTCAATACAAACAAGAGTGAAAGACATACCTTTCTCTACTTGCCAAGTGCAAAATTTGGTACAATCTTTCATTATACGAGAACGGTCCTTACGAAGGAAGTATTTCTTTTCCTTATATCCCCTAGATGTACCTTTATGCTTTTTCTGCATTTCCAATATTGTAATCTCTTTGCCTTTCCCTTTCTTACCACATCCCAAAGAGGGTGATGCCAAATGAGCACTCTTAATATTATATTGTCTCATCCTTTCTTCTTCTTGTACCAAATAAGATATGAGCTCATTCAATGTCCATATTGTAACTAACCTCAAACTCGCTGGAATGTGGAGGAAGAGATGTCAACACTAAATGAAAGAGCAATTCTTCCGATAGCTCTTTATTCGGTGTCTCTAGTTTTCTTTCCAAAAGAATCATTTCAATTATTTACTCATGTATGCTCTCATTACTCTTATGCAAGTATCCTTAAAGCTACACTTAATTGTGCCTTATCATTTTCAATGAAGAGTTTCTCAAAGGTATCAAGGAACTTTTTGGCATCCATTTCCTTAGACATAGTGTCTCGAAATATCTTTGGGACAACATTCTTCATAATCATGAGACTCACATGGTTAGAGTGATCCCATCTCTAAAAAATTCCTCTGATCCTTAAGAGGTCTTTTAATTTTCTGTAAGAAGTGCAGGACACAACTCTCTCAATGCGTGGTCGATATCCATACATCCCAAAACTATAATCATCTTATATTGCTAATTCTTAACTTTGCTACCACTAAACACTAAAATGATGTTAATATTAGTAGTAATAGAATAAGCATTAATAATACCAAATGTATAGAGAACAACATATAAAATACAATCATCCCACATATATACGTAACTGTAACCAAGTAGTGATTTATTATATCAATAACATCCCATCTCAAAATATATGAAGTGACATCAAATCTAGTCTCTAAATAGAGAATCGACTCATAGATGGCCTTTTTGATAAAGATGAGGATGCTTTATTGGATGCGTAACCTTACAAGAAGATATAAGGTCAAAAATATGATGGTAAGAGACAAGTTGGAGGTGGCTAACATTGATAGTAAATTAAGAGAGACAAGATTTGGGTGGTTTAGACATGTTAAGAGGAGACATCTTAGCATCCTAGTAAGAAGATACGAAAAGATTGTACTTAGAAACTATAAGAAAAGAAGAGGAAGACCTAAGAAGATTTGTAGAAAGGTGATCAGAAATGATATAACCCTATTAAAGATTATAAACAACTTAGCTCATAATAAAAAACTTGTGAATTAGGATATTGGTAGAGGACCTATATAGAGAGATCCTTCTCTTTTCATATGTCTTTTGAACCTCTTCTATCAATTCTTATGTCTTCTAATTAGCATAAATAAATTTGTTTATAACACTTGCTTTTTTAGTTAATTTATTTATTTCTTTCTTTATTTCATATTTTTTTATAATGCTTGTTTTTTATTTATTTATTCTGTTTCTTTATTTTTGTTTATTTATTTGCTTACTTTTATCTTTATCTTTATCTTTATTTTCTTTCTAATTTTAATTTATACAGTTATTTGTTTATGTATTTGGTTGTTATTTTCTTATAACCATTTTCAAAAACTTTTTGTTCTTATGATTCTATCAGAAGCAGTCTTTTTATTAGTTAAGAGTTAGGATGCATACTTTAGACCTTCCCAGATCTCGAATCTTAGTGAAAATCCTATTGGAACGTTGTTGTTGATGTTGTACTAATCGAGTATTGATGATAAGATCTAGTCACATGTTTAGCCTTCCTTTAGACCAATTTAGCACTCATAATAGACACCTAATAACCATCACACACTCCTTATCACATATGCGTGTAAGTTTCTACAAAACAATAGTCTTCCTTTGGGCTGACATATTGTCTGCATGAAGAAAAACACACCACCACCTTAATAATTCATGATCAAAAAGTTTCCACAACAGAGATCACTTCAATAACTATATTGCTTCAACCAACTGAAGTGAAGAATTAAGTATACCTAATTTTAAAGTTATTTGAAATTAATCACTGACCATAAGAAAATATGATAGATGCAACACCAAATGCACATAAAATAGGCATAATTAATCCGTATAAACAAAAATAGAAATATTAATCACTTTTATAATTAACATGAAATTCAAGCGTGTCATAAAGGAATTCTCTCAAAAATATCCATACTTCTAACAGTGATATAAGTGGACTTTAGAAAACTCAAATAATAGAATTTTAAGTTACCAAGTTGCTAAATGCTAAAGAGTGTTGGGTTTTAAAACTTAAATTAAAAGGATAATTTTATTTAAATAATGAATGAGTACAAAATGCCAAGAAAGCTAAAATATTGTTAAGGTTTTTTGTCTAAGTAGCAATTGTGATTGTGTATGTGTGCCTTTTTTTATGATGTTGGTATGTTTATATAAACTTCTCAAATTCAATCACCTCAAGTAGTTTTCCTATAACTATTCAACTTCCAAGTATCTTCTAATTACGATCATGTCCTGATTAACCACCTACCACATGTTAAACATGTTTTCAACCATCTTGACTCATAAAATGTTCGACATCTTTATTAATTCCCATGCCTAAGAATTTTCTAAGCAATTTAGTTTGCTTTTAGAAATCCTGACGATTGGACCTTTTCTCTTTTAGTCCAAATGTGTTGAATCCTATATTATGATGGCAAAGCAATAAACTTCTCTTACAATACGAAATAGAAACTTTTCTTCTATTTTGAAGATATCAAAAGTGTATTGCATTTAGTAGTTTGTGTTTACACTTTTCTTTGACTTCAAGTGATTTTTGTTTTAGAGTAAGGCAACTACAAGTTCTTGGGATATTAACCTCAGTCACTACTGAGTCATATGAACTTGTTTCTATAAAATAAATACCTGTCGAACTCCTTTTCTAATATCCTTATTCCCTAAAATGTTCTTCATATTTAGACACTTTTAATGCTAATCTATAAAAATAATGAAATTTCATACCTTGGAAAAAATTTTTGAAGTTCAATATCGAGTCCCCATTAAGCTAGCTTTACATGCTCAATCGCTGGGAGCATAATTCGACATCATGTTCTCATTTTCCTAAATTGAGCGATGAACATGTCTATATTCTCACTACTTTTCTAATTAACTTTACAGAACTCAATTATACTAACTTTTGTTGGACAGAATTCCTAGGAAACAAAACATTTTAAGAAAAAAATTACTTGTCAATGAATTTGGAAGTAGCCTAAACTTGAAATTGTTGAACTTTTTGTAATTAGTCAATTTACCATACTGAATAGTAAATTTGGCAATATGCTTAATAATTGATTGGTCATTTTCATCCCAAAAAATCAAAAATTAGGAATTTTTTAACCATCGGGATAAAGATCTTATGGTCAATATGCTCTAGATAAGGCTTATAAAATTATGAGTGGTCAATATGTCTCAAGCTAGGCTTATATAGTTCTTGAACAGCTTCTCTAATAGCTTCCATATCAACTTAAATCCTCCTGTATGGAGGAGCATAATAGGAATAAGAATTCAATCTATAGCCAAAAAGTTGCCCCCTAGGTCGTAATTTGGCCCATTATCTTCAACTTCAAAACTAAATCCTTATCTTTTGAGAGCTTGGGGCCTAACAATCTTGGCCATCTCTAGAATTGGCATGCAAAGGCACCACAAGAATATCCCTCTATTTTATGAGTAGGAACATATCTTTCTTCCACAAAGGAAGAAATTGAAAGACTAATATACTCAATAACTTCCAATACATTTAGTGCAAGTTGTCCCTTGAGCCCTTTAAAAATCTGTCTTGTTAAAGAAGGAGAATTCTACCCAATGACCTATTCCAAAATGGAAAAAAGTTTTTTAATCTTCTTTGTTAACATTTTGATCGCTTTAACATTAGAGGCTGGATTGGACTTAAACTCTGAGATATTATTTGCATAAACAAGATCGTTTCTTGTTAATAACTGTGGTGATTTTGAATCCTAGCCAGTTCGAGACTTAGTTAAAGGCGATGTTTCCTTCTCTAAATTTTCAATCATTTGAGATGCAAAACTTTCATTCCTGATTGTAGTAGGGGCTTCTTCCTCTAGGGTTGAAGGTATAACATCTTCTTTTTCATTCCTCATTTGTGGCATTGTCGTCCTACTATTGTGCCAAATAGTAATCATATGTTTAGTGTCATGATAATTATAGTTATTAATAATTTTGGATGTCATAATAATAATAATAATAATAATAATAATAATAATAATAATAATAATAATAATAATAATAATAATAATAATAAT
>JANZXR010000003.1:28803900-28814373 GCA_027575705.1 Erythroxylum echinodendron
CGTTATCTTAGGTTATGTGTCGGAATGACCCACGGGCGTTCCGGTACGTACTCTAGGGTAATGGGGTGTTACATTTCTAGATCTCGAATCTTAGTGAAAATCCTGTTGGAACATTGTTGTTGATGTTGTAGTAATTGAGTATTAATGATAAGATCTAATCACATGCTTAGCCTTCCTTTAGACCAACTTAGCACTCACAATAGACACCTAATAACCATCACACACTCCTTATCACATATGCATGCAAGTTTTTATCAGACAATATTCTTCCTTTAGGCCGATATATTGCCTGCATGAAGAAAAACACACCACCACCTTAATAATTCATAATCAAAAAGTTTCTACAATAGAGGTCACTTCAATAACTATACTGCTTCAACCAATTGAAGTCAAGAATTAAGTATACTTAATTTAGAGTTATTTAAAATTAATCACTGACCATAAGAAAATACGATATATACAACACCAAATGCATATAAAATAGGCATAAATAATCCATATAAACAAAAACAAAAATATTAATCACTTTTATAATTAACATGAAATTTGAGCGTGCCATAAATGAATTCTTCTAAAAAATATGCCTTACTTCTAACAGTAATATAAGTGGACTTTAGAAAACTCAAATAATAGAATTTTAAGTTATCAAGTTGCTAAATGCTAAAGAGAGTTGGGGTTTAAAACTTAAATTAAAAGGATAATTCTATTTAAGTAACGAACGAGCACTAAATGCCAAGAAAGCTACACTAATGATAAGGTTTTTTGTCTAGGTAGCACCTGTGATTGTGTATGTGTGCCCTTTATTATGATGTTCGTATGTTTATATAACCTTCTCAAATTCAATTACCTCAAGTAGTTTTCTTATGACTGCTCAACTTCCAAATATCTTCTAATTACAATCATGTTTTGATTAATGACCTACCATATCTTAAACATGTTTTCAACCATCTTGACTCATAAAATGTTCGACATCTTGTTTAATTTCCATGCTTAAGAATTTTCTAAGCAATTTAGTTTATTTTTAGAAATCTTGACAACTGGATCTTTTCTCTTTTAGTCCAAATGTGTTGAATCCTATATTCGGGTGGCAAAGTAATAAACTTCTCTTACAATAAGAAATCAAAAATTTTCTTCTATTTTGAAGATATCAAAAGTGTATTGCATTTTAGTAGTTAGTGTCTACAATTTTCTTTGGCTTTAAGCGATTTTTGTTTTAGAGTAAGGCAACTACAAGCTCTTTGGATATTAACCTCAGTCACTACGGAGTCATAAATAAATACCTCTTGAACTCTTTTTCTATTATCCTTATTCCCTAAAATGTTCTTCATATTTAGACACTTTTACTGCTAATTTATAAAAATAATGAAATTCTATACCTTGGAAAAAAATTTTAAAGTTCAATGTTAAGGCCCCTCTAAGCTAGCTTTACATGCTCAATCTCTAAGAACACAATTCGACATCAACTTCTCATTCTCCTAGATTAAGCGATGAATATGTCTATATTCTCAGTACTTTTCTAATTAACTCTTCAAAACTCAATTATAATAACTTTTGGTTGGACAAAATTTCTAAGAAACAAAGCATTCTAAGAAAAAAATTACTTGTCAATGAATTTGGAAGTAGCCTAAATTTGAAATTGTTGAATTTTTCATAATTACTTAATTCACCATACTGAATAGTAAATCTGACAATATGTTTAATAATTGATTGATCATTTTCATCCCAAAAAAAAGGAAAATCAGGAATTTTTTAACCATGTGGATAAGGATTCTTATAGTCAATATGCTCTAGATAAGGCTTATAGAATTCTAAGTGGTCAATATGTCTCAAGCTAGGCTTATATAGTTCTTGAACAACTTCTCTAACAGTTTCCATATCAACTTAAAACCTCCTATGTAAAGGAGCATAACAAGAATAAGAATTCGGTCTATAGCCAAAAAGTTACCTCGTAAGTCGTAATTTGGCCCATTCTTTTCAAATTCAAAACCAAATCCTTATCTTTTGAGAGCTTGGGGGCTAACAATCTTGGCCATTTCTAAAATTAGCATACGAAGGCACCACAAGAATATCCCTCTATTTTATGAGTAGGGACATATCTTTCTTCCACGGAGGAATAAATTGGAAGACTACTATACTCAGTAAGTTCCAATGCATTTATTTGGTGCAAGTTGTCCCTTGAGACCTTTAAAATTTTGTCTTGTTAAAGAAGGAGAATTCTGCCCAATGACCTATTCCAAAATGGAAAAAAGTTTTTTTCATCTTCTCTGTTAACATTTTGATCGCTTCAACAGTAGAGGCTGGATTGGACTTAAACTCTGAGATATTATTCACATAAACAAGATCTCTTCTTGTTGATAATTGTGGCGATTTTGAATCCTGGCCAGTTCAAGACTTACTTAAAGGCAATGTTACCTTCTCTAAATTTTCAATCATTTGATATGCAAAACTTTCCTTCTCTACTGTAGTAGGGACTTCTTCCTCTAGGGTTGAAGGTATAACAACTTCTTTTTTATCCCTCAAATGTGGCATTGTCATCCTACTATTGTGCCAAATAGTAATCATATGTTTACTGCCATGATAATTATAATTATTATTTATTTTGGATGTCGTCGTCGTCGTCGTCGTCGTCATCATCATCATCATCATCATCATCATAATAATAATAATAATAATAATAATAATAATAATAATAATAATAATAAGGCCTCATTTTTATGTGCATAAAAAAGTCAAAAGGGCATATTTCCATAAAGAAAGAAATTCTTTAGAATGGAAGGCTTTATCAAATTTAAATTATGATAAATTCAACTTAAAATGTACGGGCCCAAAAAATAAGTATAATGGTTGAAACTTGGAATGAGAAATTTGCCTTAAAAATAAAACAATGGACAGATGATGCATTTTCAATGTCGTCCTCATCCTTGATGCATGATTACTAATGCTCGTTTTTTATTTCAATAAAATTAACATATAATATCGAAATATAATTTCATCACATAAAACTTCCATATTTATGGCTTTAGTTGTACCAAATAAAATTAAGAAATTAATTTGCACAAATAAAGTCAAAAATAGATGTTAACATGATTAAACCATAATCACCATAAACTTACGGATGTTAACCTAAATGATTATCTGAACATAAACTATTATCAAAACTTTAAATAATCATATTCAAACAATTGTAGGACAACATGGAAGATTGTTTAAGAAGAAGAAACATAGTAGAAGAATACCTGAATCTGTGAGTTGGAAAAGCAGGAGTTTTGGTGAAAAAGCCAAAGAGTTTCTAGGAGTATAGTCTTCAGGTTCAACATAACCAAGATAAAACTTATTTTTATACATTAATTAAGGACTACATTCACTTCTAATTATGGTGTAATTACTAACTTAGCTCATCATTAACTTGTTAATTAGACCTAAGAAATTATACACATATTTATATATTAATCCTCACGCATTTATATGAGATGAAATGAACCTTCAAATAAAATTAGATCATTTCCATTAATTCCTTAATAAAGATATATATGAAATTGTTTACTGCAAAATATGTACATCAATATGTCTATATATATTTATGATTATGTATGCATATTCTAAAATTCTAACATAATCTTCTCTATTGAACAAAAAGATTAAAGAAGCATATCCGTTTCCTGTAAATGACTTGTATCCTTTGCCTGACCGAATTAATCAAATTTTTCCTCATTTTTACAATAGAAAAATAACAAACACTCAACTTTCAAAAGGGTACACAGTAAAGAGCTTAGAACAAAACCATAAAATTTTTTAGTTATAGGATTCAGTAGAAAAAGCCCTAAATGCTTTAAAATAACTTCAAAAGATAAGAAACGGTAACAAAAAGAAAGAGATGAAGGCTGGTGACAGATGAAGAGAAGGACAGTGAAGAAGGATAAAACTAAGAGTTATGTTAAGGAGATTAGAAATTAGATGAAATTAGGAATGTTGTTAATCTGAGGTTTAGTTATGATTTAAGTTATTTTATTAGTCTAATTAATTTTGTTTAAAGTATATTAAAATTATTAAGGTGTATTAATTAATTATTTATTTTTAAAAGAGAATTAGGTCCCACAAAATCACATGATGCATATATTACACAAAAAAGTTTAAAGTTCTTTATCAACATATCCACTTTTATCCAAAAAAAATTTTACCTAGCTCTAGTAAATGGGGAATGGCTTTTCCAATTTGTCAACAGTAAGGTCTCTTTTTTAGATCCTCTTTTTTCATATCATACTCCAATCTTGATTGACGGGCTTTCCAAGAGAACCACAACTCATCATCCTTTTAGATTTAACAACTATCTTATCAAAGTAGATGGTTTTAATGATGCAATTTGAAGGGGTTATTGGTTCAAGTGTTTGGCTCTCGTTAATTCATCTGTTGCCAAAAACTCAAAGCTATTAAAACTAAATTAAAGAAGCTAAAAGCTTCTCACTCCTCTAGCACTTAAGCAGTAGTTAATGATGCCAAGGATATATTAGTTACAATTCAATTATTACTTTCTCTCAATCCTGGGGATATTAACCTTATTCAAAAGGAGAAGTTGGAGCTGGAAACCTATTTTAGAACTAATTTAGATCATTCTTCACTCATTCGATAGAGGGCTCGTATTACTTGGTTTAAGGAGGGAGATAGGGCTTTCAAATTCTTTTTCAATTCCCTATCAGACAGGAGAAATGTCAATAAAATTTGCTATAATACCAGTTTGGATGGGAGACTACTTTCTGATCAGCAGAGTATTGTGGAGGAGGCGGTAAAATTCTATAAGGGGCTATTGGGTTTAGATATTGAGTCTCCTACCTTTACGGATCCCTAATCCCTCCACTTTTGGTAATTTCAGGCCAATTGCTTACACAAACTTCATTTACAAAATTATTGCTAAAATCTTGACAAATCGTCTAAAGGGGATTATTAGTCCCATCATATGTGAGAATCAAATGCCTTTATGAAAGATAGAAGCATTGGTGATAATATTCTTGTTGCACAATAACTTCTTAAGGGTTAACTAGAAGGAACTCTCTTCCAAATTGTGTGACTAAGATTGATTTCAATTTCCAGGTTCTTAAGGCTTTCAGCTTTCCTGATATCTTTATCAAATGGATTAAGGCATGTGTCTCTACTATTGCCTATTGTGTTTTGATCAATGACATCCCTTCTGGTATTATTGAAGGGAAGAAAAGGAATTAGACAGGGTTATCCTTTGTCTTCCTACCTCTTTATTCTGTATATAGAAGTCCTCTCTCAAATGTTAAAGTTCAATGTCTCTCATGATCCTAAGTTCAAGTTCCATTCTAAATGTAGAAGAATCTCTCTTACTTATCTTAGCTTTGTAGATGACCTAATTCTCTTCTTAAGAGCTCATCCAAAATCTATTAAGCCATTGATGGACACTCTTACTAGGTTTTCTGGGATGTCGGGTCTCAAGGTGAACCTTAATAAAAGATATTTTGCTCTTTCAACTATTGCACATTCTATGCAAGATGCTATCTCCTCCATTGAAGGAATGAAAAGGACAATTCCTTTTTTGAAATATCTTGGTCTTCCTATAATTACTAGAAGACTAACCTTCGACAAATGTCTAACACTCATTGAAATAATTCAAAAGAGAATCGGTAAGTGGATAAATAGTTTTCTTTCCTTTGGAGGTAAAGTTCAGTTAATTAAATCAATTTTATGCTCCCTTCACTTATATTGGAGTTCACATTTTTCTTTTTCAAGGAAGTTGATCAAATCTATAGAAAAATTGATGAGAGAATTTTTATGGGGTAAGGCAAATGAAAATCCAACTTTTCCTAAAGTTAAATAGGTTGATTTGTGTAAACCCAAAGAGAAAAGAGGGTTGGGATGATCTATATAATGGTAGCTAATAATACTTTTTTGATTAAAAGACTTTGGAGGGTAATTCAAGATAAATATTCTCTATGGATGAGATAGTTCCACATTTATTTTTTAAAATGAAGCAATATATGGTCTCTTTCCCTTAGATCTTCCTTCTCTTGGTTTCTTAATCATCTTTTGGAGAAAAGGTATGAGGTGGTAAATAAAGTTAGCTATAAAATAGGGGATCGAAAATTTGCTTTTCTATGGCATGATAAACAGATTGTTGTCGGCTACCTATCCCAAATCCCTGAAGCTGTCTTGGCATTTGTAGCGTTAGATAATAATGAGAAAGTTATTGTACTCATCAACCACAATGAGTGACTGCAAGTTCCACAAGTAATTCAGCAATTGAAACCTTCCTATGCTCCAGATTCCCATTCTCAGGATAATTACCTTTGGTTTGGAGTTCCTATTAAGATATTCTCTAGTAAAGCATATAGGAAATGGAACTATAGTTCAGACCAAAATGTGCCTTGGGTTAGAGTGATTTGGAATAACTTTCTAAGACCCAGCACATCTTTTTTCCTATGATTAGTGATTAAGAACAGAATTGCTACAATAGATAGACTTCACTACTTGATAAATCTGGATAGGACTTGTTGTCTATAGAAAGAGGACTTTAAGTCTATGGAGCATCTATTCTTTCTTTGCCCTTTTTCTCATTCGATTTTAAATTTAATTAAAGAATCTTTCTGGTGGACTGAGCTATCAATTCCTTAATGGAGATAATTGCCATCCTTACTCAAACTTAAGCTAACACCTCACTTTGGAAGAGGAGGCTGTTGATTCTTGCTATAACCTCTCAGGAATTATGGACAAAAAGAACCTGGAGGAAATTCAAGCACAAAGTACATTCGATAGAAGTTCTAATACAGATGATCATAAGAAATGCAAGAGAACACATAATAAGCTAGGAAATAGACGGTGCTAAAATGGAAAAAGGATAGGATCTCTTTCTTGGACTAAGCTTAACTCGCGAACTTTCTGCCTGTAGCGATTCTACAAATCTAGCTTGAGAAGACATGTAACAAATGATTATATGTAATTCTGAGTAAGGGAAGGAGCATCTAGTGAACACTTTCTCACTAATGGCTTGTCTGATATAACAAATAACTTCTCTCGCTGCTGCATCCTCCAACCCTAATTGGCTTTTAACATGAATTTGCATAAGCGTTTCGAGTTTTTACCCCCTATACCATCAAAGTCTCTTGAAACGTTATTGTCCACTTTATGTTGGTATTTTTGTCTAAAATTTTCTAATGTTTCTCTGGTTTATCAATGTTTAAGGGGTTCATCAATTTCGTCGTCATTTTGCCGCAAGAGATTATCCTTACTCTCCCAATCCTATAATGTTCTTGATACTATTATTTAATAAATTCAATTTTAATTTCTCAAAAAAACAACTGCCACTAAAACAACAAGCCGTTTGGCTGCTATCCTCTGTGACAGAGTCCACGTAACGATTGGGGTCTTAAAGTGCCCTACAGATAAGACAACTATGTTAATGGAGAAACATATGTTAGACGTGTATTTGTTATCCTATCCACTTCCACAGGATATAGAATTTCAGAAAAGAATTTATAAATTTATATAGAGGAATTTACACTACAGTACAACTTCAAAAACTGCGAATATAACGATGAATGTAGTAATTAAAAGCATAGCGCTCAATCATTCACTATTTTACGCTGGTGAGTTGCCTTGCCTCGATATCTTCGAGTCTAAGAGTCACAACTCTTTTGTGGGCTTCGAGCCCTTCAACTTCAGCCATGGTTGCCACGTACGGACCATGTTTACTTGGACCTTCCTCTGTCAAAGACTGTACAGTCATGTACTTCACAAATGAATCCAAGGAAACCCCCCCCATACATCCTTGCGTATCTATATGTTGGAAGGACGTGGTTTGTACCACTTGCATGGTCTCCCACGCTCTCTGGTGTCCCCGGACCCAAAAACACAGCCTGAAAGTAACAAACATCCATAAATCACGTTACAATTACCAAACCTTAATTCCAATGCACAAGCCCGATAATGAATCTTTAAAAATTCAGGTTTTTGACTGGTCCACATGAAAACTGTAGAAAGTTGGTTAAGAGTTTGCCGCTGTAGCAAGTACAAACAAAGCCGAAGTACCCACTAGCATCTCAATCAATATAATACATGGAAAAGAGCCTTGAAAGCAATAACTTTCAGAGTAAAGCAAAATTCAACAGAAAGATAAAAACTCGATAACAGAAATATGGAGACGTAACAGCATTTTCAATGAAACTCTCCACTTTTCTGCATCCAATACGTTAATGATTAGATGCTCTAGTGCATGCAAATTTGAGGAGGAGATAGCCTGAAAGACCAATTTAGGAAGTAGGTCTTATGAATATGCACCATAATTCAAACAGCATGGAATGCATAAATACCACAAATCCCACAAACTGTTTTGACAATTTTTTATATCGATGATAAATCACTTGCACGAAGCAGTTTCTGTGTCCTATTTGTTACAGAATATATAGCTCTGCAGATTTACAGAATCTAAGGCCTAATTATATGTATCTCTACCTCTGAACAACATACATCAATTGAAACATCTTTCCACTTTTCATTACACTAACAAATCAAGATAGACTGTAGATATCAGCAAGCTTCAAACCATTGCAGGAATTATCAGTTGCCTTAGAAAAGCTATACTCTAATGCCTGTTCTATTAGAAAGTTGAACACCAACAACAAAGCAGCCAAAACATAGGCTTGAGCTGCAACCGTATGGGAAACAATGACCAACCTCAACCATATCACGTGCAAAGACTCTGAAACTGTGGCTTAATGCTTTTGACGCATACTCTCCCCTTGGTAAGCTTTGACATTGTTTACTTATCTCGTCTTCGATGACTTAAATATACATCTACACCATCACCAGCAACTACTAAGGTAGTCTTAGTAATTGCCGGTGATGGTGTAGATTTAAATGCCATCAAGGACGAGATAAGTAAACAATATTAAAGCCTACCAAGGGAAGAGTATGCGTCAAAAGCATTTAGTCACAGTTTTAGGTCCATGTTCAGCCTGAAAAATCAAGAAACATGGATCATAGTGTTATCTAAGAAACAGCACATGGAAACAGCCACAACCTCCTATCAGTAAATAAATTTATTTTCAAGAAAGCAAAGACATATCACACAGCAAAACAACCTAGACAAGGAATGTCTGCTTGAAGGAACAGAAACAATAGTTATCAGAGTGTTTCACAAGAAATTTGCAGTACACTGAAAGAAAAATTTGAAAATAAACATACAGTTACTAATGGGAAAATGAGAAAATAACCTGGGATAGCAAATCTGCAGCTATATGTACAGGACTGGCATGTTTGTCAGCAATGGCTACAACTTCTGAAGGCCCAGCAAGCCTGTCAATTGAAACCATAGCTTCACTGTTCTGTCAAATAGAAAACAAATGTAACCAAGGAGAAAAGATTCTCATGTGACGGAGAGAACAGAAAAGGAGAAATGTCATGTCACTTCAATTAATTCCATATCCAATTACATAAATCATACAAGTGAGAGAAAAAGGGTCATACTTGAAGGATCATTTTTGCAGCGGTAACATATTGATTTCCAGGCCCAAAGATCTTCTCCACCTGCAAAGTTAAATTAAATGCAGGAGACAAACTAAAATTCAAAACCTGTTTAGGTAATTAATCTTACGGAGTCATTCGAGAGTAAAACCAATCAACATTAAACAAAATGAATCAAAGAGCAACCACCACCAATGATCACCAAGAATAAAAAAAATGCACGCCCAAACAATATCAAGATTCCAGAAACTTCAGCTTAACATGCACATAATTGAATATTATGTATCAATACCTTAGGGCAAGATTCAGTACCCCAGGCCATGGCAGATATGGCGTGAACATTAAAACTGTCAGATGCAACTTTCATGCTGAGACATTAAAAACTTTAAGCTGCACAACACAACATGGACACAAATTTTTCTTCTCAAACCTGAGCTCCTCCAGCCTTAAGGATGTGAGTAACACCAGCTTTCTTAGCACAATAGAGTACCTCCTACAAATGAACCAACAACTGGATATGAACGGAATTTTGTCACTGCAATCACAGCCGTGATCAAATTGTGGTCTCCAAAAGCTGATGCAACTACTATATTGATGTATGTGATTATTAAGCTTAATGTCAGGAATTTCCCCATTTTATACCTCTTTTATGTTTTGGATTTTTGCACAGTAATGGTCTTGTTTTTTTCTTTGTTGTTTTCAGGTGATGGATGACTTGTTTCACAATAAAGCAGACATGCATGTATCAGACCACACATCTTTGTATGGGACTGCAGTGAGCCAAAACAAGTGAGGTTGAGTATACTGTCATACTAAGTAATGTCGGATTAAGTGGCAAAGGTCCCAATAAGTACAAAAGACAATTCAAGTATTAATAACTACCTTACATACGCTGCCGACTTGGCTTGGCGGAGTTGCAAGAACAATTATTTTACAACCAGCAATCTGAGCAGGCTGTAGAAGAGGATGCAATAGAATATCAAACAAATGTACTCATTT
>JANZXR010000003.1:28821367-28840089 GCA_027575705.1 Erythroxylum echinodendron
AATCACACAAGCTCTTAGTTTATGATAGCAATAACATATAAGTTAATTGCATTTTTTTGCAGATTCCATAATTACTCCTAAGTATTTTGATTTACATCTAGTTAAAATAAAAGCCATAATTAATAAGCTTATTACTATTAGGATACTTTATGTCTATTTCTTTAAAACAATATACTAACAATTTAGATTGGTTTATTATGTCACAATGAAATTGTTTTTACTATGTATTAGGCATCATAAAGCATCATAGGTTATTATGTCATAGTAAAATTTTCTTGGTTGTTAACATAATCTATACTATATATTTTACTTTGATGAATAATAATTAATCCATGGAAAAGGGAGTTAGGCATTGGATGACTTTTCCCATATACAATGATGAATATATGTGTAGTTGATCATTTTCTTAAAAAAAAATTTCTGAGGTGGCTAAAAGGAATGAAATTTCTTGTCCATGTAGGAAGTTTTGCAATGATTATTAGTATATAAGAAATAATGTATATGATCATTTAATTGTTGATGGATTTACTCCAGGATATGATGGTTGGGAATTTAATGATGGATCAATTAATGCAATTATTGTTATGGATGATAATAATGAATTTGATTGAATGTTTATGCATGATAATATAGATAGAATACTACATGATACCTTTAGAGATATAGGTGAAGGTACCAATAGTTGTTCAAGAGATTGTAATGGTTCAAATGATGATGCTAAGAAGTTTTTCAAGTTGGTAGAAGAAAGAAAACAAGAGTTATATACTAGTGGTCAAGGTTTTTCTAAACTTTCTTTCACCATTTGACTTTATCTTTTTAAGCGTACTTATGGAATTAGTAAGGCAACTTATACTAAAATTAGAAAGTAAAGAATGGACTTTAAAGATTGTTAAGATGTATGGAGAAGTCAAAAGTATAGACTGAAGTGAAAGCATTTTAAACAATATACTATAGAAGCAGAAAGAATCACCAATGGTCCCAGCTACATATGCAAAGAAGTCTTTGAGGAACTCATTTCTTATTAAAACCATCAAATATGAATGTATGAAAATTATTAGTACTTTTTACAAATTAGTTTCATGATATCTAATTAATATAATGTTTTAACATGTAGCAAATTGATGAAACAAATATACAAAATAAAAAACAACAAACTAAAATGCACACAACTGGTTTTAAGAGTTTTATAAGTATTTACACTAAGTTGGTAAGTTATTCAATGGGTTATAATCTATTAAATTATTTTAAAATTCTAATTAACAATTGTTTTCCAAGAAAGCAAAATGAAAGAGAGGATAAAAGTCTACTCTCTAATGCTTAAAAGTATCTTGCAACTTATAAAAGAAATCCTAAAAAAGTGTACAAGCAAACTACTGAAGTTATATGAGAGAAAAATGTGAGAGGTGTTCTATCTTGTAATAATTTTCTATATTTTTACTACTTATACTGAAAGGTATCTTGCAACTTATAAAAGAAACCTGAAAAAGTGTACAAGCAAACTACTGAAGTTATATAAGAGAAAATTGGAGTATTGTTCTATCTTGTGATAATTTTCTATATTATTACTACTTTTATTAAGATGCCCAAAGTTATTGTTCATTGCACTTATTTTTGGTCTTATTGTGTTATTGGGTACTTATATCACCTAGATTCTATTTCATATTATTATTATTATTATCTATCCATTCTTCTTTTCAAAATGAGATATTTTTAGTATAACTGGAATCATTATAAGTTTCTTTATAATTATATATGTTGCTTGCATCCACCAGTATGTGCAATTCTCTTTGTTTCCTGTTTGGAATATTGGCAGTCATTATGGTTTGTTTCCTATAAACCTGCAGTTATATTCATCATGGTCAATTTGATTAAAAAACTATCACGTTAATTTTCTTTTGTAGGTTCGCATTAAGGAAATTCAAAAAGTAAGGCCTGGATGTAATAAACTATTTGGAAGAGGTATGAAATCATCTACCATGAAAGAAAACAATATGGTAAGTGAGGTCTTGTACAAAGTTCCTAATGAGTATCTATAGTCCATCAAGATTGTATTGGAAAAAGAGATGGACCAGAAAGTAGAAGCTAAAAAGGAGAGAATGAGAAAGGAATTAGAAAAAAAGAAATTTGAACGTTTGGAAACAAAAAAGGCAACTAAAACAAGATAAAGTAGATGGAGAAGAAATGATGCAATAAATATTCTCTCTCATTTAATCTTAACTTGGGCAAGCCAACCTCACTAATATAGACATGCTTTGAAAATTAACTGCACTTAGTCAATCAAGAAGAAAATATTCTATTCTTCTAAATCGTATATATCAACATGAAGGATATTAGGTGGCAAACTCCCTCAATTTGCTGTTGTTGTATATCATCTTGTAGTCTTTTTTATTAAAATTAATTGATTTGTTTTCATTTGTAAGTCCACCGAACTTACAGTGGATTGAAAAGTACATGTCTTTTAACTTTGTTCTTAAAAAAATTGAATCATTTCGTTATTGGTTTCAGACTACATTAATTATCTTGATTAAATGGAGGTACCAATAAAGTAATTAGTATTTTACTTTTTAATACATCAACATGATTATTAGCTTAGTGGTTTTAGAATAATTCAAATTTACTTCTTAGTTTTTTCTTAATAGGAAGTGGATAAGGAGATATATAGTGAAGAATTTTGGAGTGCTCATATAAATTGATTTTTTTACGTATTTTAGTTAATGCACTTATAATTTTTTTGACTGTTGTATTTTACATATATTAAAGGTCGAAATCTACAATTCCACGAGCTCATATAGACCATATAATAGCATATATAAATGCAGTTGTTTAGTCTAGACATTAAGTAATACAACTTTAAGGATATATATATATTAGTGTATGACTACTTTTAATACTATAGATTGTTGTCTTGATGAACATTAGTGTCTATATGGATCTTGCTTACTTAATAATAAGGATGTACTTTTACTTTTAATGAAAGAATACACTATTGCCTTTATTGTTAGATCTTGTTGCCCAAAACAATCGCCTTTTTGTTTTATACTTATAAGAGTTCTACTTTATTTAATAATATAAATTATTGTCTTAATGAAAAAGTAACAATGATTATACTTTTAACTAACCTAAAGTTTGTATACACCTACTGTCAACCTGCTAAAATACACAATCAACAACTAATGAAATCAATTACTTACCTCTCTCTCTCAAATTATAGCTCGAACTTGACGCTTTCTGGATTGGTTTTGAAGCTTAATTTGATGTATACTTGTACCTTACAGTGAAAGAGAGGTCATCAAAAGAGCTGTCAGAATTTTCAAACTTACATCTCTTTGAAGGGGTTAACATGCCAAATGCATACGCTCCACATATTTAAAATTTGCATCGGGAAACTTATAACAAAATAATAAAATCAAGTGCCGAATCATCACCCAACAGTCCAATTATCGAAATTTGTCATTTTCTACTTTACTTCATTTACATCTAACGCAGAGCAAAGCTTTCCTTTCCTGAAATACAGTGTCATTCCACTCTCAACTCTAGATTGTTATGCTACAAAAAGCCAAAACACAAGCGAAGCCATGGCAACCATGTCAATGATCAAGATGATGAGCGTAACACCTTCTTCACAACAGTCAGTTTCCAGTAGTACTCCATCTTCATCTCCACCTTCCACTTCTCTCCCCATCCGTACAATTCCTGGATCATACGGTTGGCCTTTGCTCGGACCCATCTCAGATCGTCTCGACTACTTCTGGTTCCAGGGTCCGGAGACCTTCTTCAGGAAACGCATTGACAAGCACAAGTCCACCGTGTTTCGGACCAACGTCCCTCCGTCTTTTCCTTTCTTTTTGAGGGTAAATCCCAACGTTGTGGCCCTGCTTGACTGCAAGTCTTTTGCTCATCTTTTTGATATGGAAATCGTGGAGAAAACCGATGTTCTTGTGGGAGATTTCATGCCCAGCGTTAAGTTCACTGGGAACGTCAGGACCTGTGCTTATCTTGATACATCTGAGCCTCAACATGCTAAGGTTTGTGATTTTTCTTTCCTGGTGATGCATTTCCTTTGCTTCGTCCTTCTAATTAATGACTTCTGTTTACATTTTATACTTTTAATTATATCCTCTCCTACTTAGTTTCCGTTCGAGATCTCTTCTTTGTTTGTTGTCGTTTTCTTCTCTTCCAGTGATAGGTGGGGTTTGGGGGTTTAATTCATTTAAACTTGTTTGGCAACGATGAAATGAAAGCTTATCCGATATGGTTTAACAGTAAAACAGGAAAAGAGAGATCTGAGCAACCAATTGGAAAAGCAAAAAAGATGAGAAAATGAAACTCAAGATTCTGGATTTTCTGCTTAAAATGTATAGTTTAAAGGGATAATAAGCTCCTCGAGTTTGGGACTTTGGGAGCCACGAAGTCAAATTCCTTTTGAAGCAGAAGCTAATATTTTTGTTTTGCAATTCGTAAGTAAAGGTTGGAACCTGTGTTGAAGGACAGCTTTGTCTTTGTACTGTTTCGGTTGACTCCCGAGATATTTTCATGGCCCGGATAGGACATTGAAGATAAGATGTAGCTGTCTAGCTCTTAGATATGAATGGTCGAAGTCCAACACTATGGATCGACTTCATTCACATATCCTTCCTTTTATTGTACCGTGTCTGACCTGATAAAACTTATAGTAATATTACCATAACATTTTTTACTACCTCATCCTCATTACTTCAGGATATCCGAGTAAGAATAGATCAACCTTGTATATTGCAGTCCTTGACAAAAAACAAGTCTAAATAGTTTAATAATTAGTATCTTAATTCGAAAAACCAGTGGAACTACGGGAGGCTTGATGTGACCAATCTAGGCTTTTATAACGTAATTGTGATAAACACTGATCAGAAGGACCGCGACTCTTGTTGTTGGAGTTGGAACAGGTTAAAGGTTTTGCCTTGGACATCCTGAAACGAAGCTCCAAGGTCTGGCTCACTGAGCTACTTGCCGGCCTCGACACATTATGGGGTACTATTGACAAGGAAGTCTCTGAAGATGGCAGCGCAACATACTTGATTCCTCTCCAGCAGTGCATATTCACGTTCTTGACAAAGGCCTTAATCGGCGCCGACCCGGCAAAGTCGCCGACAATAGCAAAGTCTGGCTACGCCATGTTGGACAGGTGGCTCGCTCTACAGCTACTCCCCACTATCAAAATCGGTGTCCTGCAGCCCCTAGAAGAGATCTTCCTCCATTCTTTTTCATACCCTTCTTTCCTTGTTAGTGGAGACTACAAGCAGCTCTACGACTTCGTCAAAACTGAAGGTACGCATGTATATATAGATCCATTCTGGGAATAGCATACAACGTTCAAACAAAACATTTGTGTGTTTTAAAAATACAGGGAGGGAAGTGCTAAATCGAGGTCAGACCGAGTTCGGACTGACTCAAGAAGAGACCATACACAACCTCCTATTTGTACTTGGTTTCAACGCATACGGTGGGTTCTCCATATTTCTACCTTCCCTAATAAACGCAATAGCAAGCGACACAACGGGTTTACAAGACAAGTTACGTGATGAGGCTAGACAAAATGGCGGTCCGACTTTAACTTTCGACTCGGTCAAAGAAATGCCGCTGGTTCAATCCGTTGTTTATGAGACTCTTCGTCTCAACCCACCGGTTCCACTGCAGTACGCACGAGCTAGGAAGGATTTCACTCTATCTTCACACGACTCCGCTTATAATATCAAAAAGGGCGAGTTGCTCTGCGGGTACCAGCCTTTGGTCATGCAAGATCCCAACGTTTTTGAAGAGCCGCAGAGCTTTAAGCCAGACCGGTTCACGGGTGGGGGGAAAGAGTTACTGAGTTACTTGTTCTGGTCAAATGGGCCACAGACCGGTTCACCAACTGAGTCAAACAAGCAGTGTGCGGCTAAGGACACGGTGACTCTCACTGCCTCAGTGCTCGTGGCCTATTTGTTCAGGAGATACGATTCTATCACAGGCACCGCTACTTCAATCACGGCCCTTAAAAGGCCTGACTGATCGGACGATATATTGTTACTTTTTTGAAATAACTGACAAATTATATATTATGATGGTGAGAAAGAACTTCTCTATAATTATTTCAATTTCTCGTATTATTTTCATATATTTTATAATTTAATTGCAAAATATTAATTCTATTCAATTAAAAAGCCCGATGAAATGCAGCTAATGACTAAACTCCAATTTTGTTATACACAACTAAACTCCTAATAGATTTTATTTATAAATCTTAATAAATTTCAAATTCAATAAAAACATTAGATAATAGTCTTTTGGGGTCGCGGCTCGTTGGACCCTCTCGTTAGAAGTGTTGCCCGCTAGACCTCCTTTTCTCGTACTCCCAAAATAAAAAGTTTTTATGTCGAATGTGAATAAATTCTAACCAAACATTGGTTGGATTAAAAATATGATGTTATTGGTACCTTCAACTTTTAATAAACTTTTTGATTACTTAAAATTATAGATAAAGGATGAGAGATTCTATTATAGTTCAAATTATTTTAAAATTTTTCTTAATTTAAAATTTTTTAAAATATCCTTTCTTAAATTTTTATTAAAAATAGTAGCATGAATATCCCATGTAGATTAATTAAGTATTATTAATATAATTATTCAATTTAATTCTTATGCTCGATTAAAATCAATTAAATTCGACATATAAAAATAACAACTAATTATTAGTTTTGAGTTATATTTAATTAATTAAGATTAAGTTTAAAAGTTAGATTGAATCGTCAAATTATTAGCATTTTATTGGTCAATACATAATGTTTATATTATGTGTATTTTGTTATAATTTTTTAACAGAAATCTAAAATATATTTTTTTAAAAAATAAAAAATAATACTTCTTTTCTCTCTTCACGTAAGTCATTTAGAAACATCATCTCTACTAATTAGGAGTAAGATTGCATACTATTGAGCTTCTCCAAATTTTACGTATTGGCAAAACTCGTAATGAGTGTTAGTTGTTGTTGTTTTATAATTCATTGTACTTCTTTAAAATTTAATATTCCACTTCCCATAATTAAGCTAGAGTTGAGTATTTATTTTGTTTCTCTATAATTTATTTCATAATAAAGTGTAGAATAAGAAATATAATGCCGACAAAGGACTTTACAGTTCTCGTTTTAGAATATTGTTTCTCTATTTTACTCAAGTCTTATTGTCTATTTTGGTTGAAGTATCCCCAAAATTACAGACGTCATGTCGTTAGTGTTTTCTGAAAACAAAAGTTAAGAAGAACATTTAGCCTTTGTTTGGATCCTTACTTGCACAAGAGAAAGGAAAGAAAATATTGAGGAAAAAAGAGAAGAAAATAATGGAAGAGAATTAGAATTCTTTTCCTCCGTTTGTTTTCTTAATTTATTAAAGGAGGGAATTAAAACTTATATTAGACAAAAGAATTTTTTTAGACCTTTATGCCCTTAATCAACCTTACCTTTTTGGCAGGAGTTGTGCAGAAGAAAATAAGAAGAAAGGCAGGCGGGAGTTGTGCAAAAGAAAATAAGAAGAAAGGTAAGCGGGAGTTGTGCAAAAGAAAATAAGAAGAAAGCAGGGAGTTGTGTTCTGCGTGGGTAATTGAGAGTGTCTAAATGAGGATATTATGGTAATTTATATATATTAGAGTTATCTTCTGTTAGATTTCCCCTCCTTTCTCGCCGCTTTCACGGGAAATACATTTGGCAGGAACTTCCCTCAATTTCTTCTCCATTCTCTCACTTTCCCTTTGCTTATTTTTGTCCAAACAATGGAAACTAAGAGAAGTTCAATTCCCTTCTTTTCTTTTCTCTTGTTTTCCTTCAATCCAAACTAAGGCTAGAAGTACAGTCTAGCAATAAATTTGAATACAAGAACACGTAGATTGATAATAAATATTTTAATACTTTAATTACTGCTCCAATCAAGTATTAATTGATAAATAACTAAATATTCTTATGACTTAATATTATAAAATAAGTATTTAGCATTAAAGAAATAATTTTCGTTAATTCATGACAAAATTAAGAAACAATTCGAGCGAATTTGTTGTTGAAATTGAGATTAATACCACAGAGAACTTATAGGACTGGGATCTGGTATATGTTTTTTGAGTCGAGAAACAAGAAAGCGTCTAGCAATTGCAACATATACGTCACCCTCCTTATTCTGCTGATCATTTCATTCTTGTGCCTGCTTTATAACAAATTTAATCAAATTCAATGCAACTTCTCTTCTTGAACCGCTTGATCTACTATTTATTAACTTGGAATTGAAAGAACAAGATGTAGGGCAATTGAAGTATTTCGTATTGCTCTTTTTGCATATTTTATGGTGAGATTTACATTTGTATTTATTCACGGTAAACCAATGCTACAATTAAGGAAATTAAACTTATCATATCTTAGAAAATTACAATAGAATGATAAGATAAAATCAAGAAAGATAAGAAAATAGGATTAGGATGAATCTCTGATACCAACCTCCCACAAACTCATGATCGAAATAACATTGGGCTTGGCATGTAAAAGAAGAAGGGCTGTAGATCCCAAAGGTTTAGTCTATATATTAATGTTGAAATGTTGGATGCCTTGGTCCTTCCAAAGCATCCAAGTCAATGTTTTGGTGAGCAAATGAAATTAGCCTATTCTAAATTAATTCTTTCATATTTTCGGTCAACAAATGTGTGCTCCCACATTTGGCTTGTGGTAGAAATTGTCCGCATGATTTGAAATTTTATTTTAGCTGACCAAATTCATATTTGACATTTACTGAAGATTTGTGGCAAAATTAACAGAAGCCTTGGATGAATACTTAGAATATTCCATATAAATAGAGAAGTTTGCAAAAGCTCTCTTTTGCACCATTTCCATATTTCAAAACCATCTCTTACAGCACTTGTCCTTTTGTTTTCTGAATTCCTTTGAGAATTTTTTGATTAAAAGGCCTCTTGTGCCAGCTTTATGTAATTATTGTACGTTCTCCAAATATTAGTGAATTTGGCTCGCCTTCTGGTCGTAAACGTAGGTCACATTGACCTAACTACGTAAATCATTGTGTTCTATCTCATTTTATTTTGCATTTCTCTATTTTGTTACTATTTTTGGACTATTAAATTCAACCAGGATCCCATTCGAGGGCATTTTTCATAATAAACTGGTATTAGAGCTTCTCTTGTTGATCTAACTTACCTTATGCTCTATGGTATCCACCGGAAAGTAAATTAAATTTTATTGTGAGTCCAAACAGAGCCCACTGCTCCAGTTACATCTATAGGGCCCACAATCTCGGTTTTATCTTGTAGGTCCCACTACCTAATTGTGGAGGCCGCATCTGGATTTTGTCTGTGGGGCCCGCTATCTCGGTTTTCTGTGTGGGGTCCACTTGTCAAAAATAGTCAAGATATCAATTTTTAGCCGTCATAACAGTAACGAAGACCTCTATTGAAAAGTTTGACTGGAGTATTTAACTTTGATATGTGTCAGCTCAAGATGCGGGTCATTTTAATATAAGATGGGTGTGAGATTGCACTTAATGGAGTGGAGAAAAAGCCAGTAGATATGGCATCAGATAAATTCACAGATCTAGATAAAAAGGCTAGATCAATCATCATATTGAATCTCTCCTATGAGGTTTTGCAGGAGGTTGCTAGTAAAAGCACAGTTAAAGGTATGTGGAACAAGTTGAAAGCCACATACATAAAGAAGATGGTGGAAAATCGATTTCATTTGTACATATTAAGGATGACAGAAGGTACATCTATTCTTTCACATATGGATAAATTTGATTCTCTTATTTTGGATTTGAAGAACGTAGATGTAAAAATTGAGGATGAAGATTAAGCCACATTGTTATTATGTTCCCTTCCTTAGTCCTTTAAATATTTTCGTGATATTATGATTTATGAGAAAGAGTCAGTCTCATATAATAGTATTAAATCTGCATTAAAGTCAAAAGAGCATATTGATAGGGATATTACTGGGGAGACTAATGGAAGTAAGGCAGAAGGACCATTTGTATGGGCTAGATCTGAAAATAGAGATTTTGAAAGAAGTAAATCCAAAGGCAGGTCAAAATCTAGACACAAAAATAAAATTTGTAATTATTGCAAAAAAAGGGGGCAAATAAAGGTTGATTGTTATAAATTGAAAATTAAGGAAAAATGCGAAGATTAACAGCAACACCACCAAGGATAATGTAGTAGCAGATGGAAATGAGGAAATTATCTTTGTAGCCACAGAAGATAAAGTTAGATCTAATAAAGAGTAAATTTTAGATTCGGGTTGTTCTTGCCATATGAGTCCTGACAGGGAGCGTTTTTCCACTTATGAGTCATTGGATCGTGGAATTATTTTAATGGATAATAATGATGCCTATACAGTTATTAGTAAAGGTACAGTCTGGATCAAGATGTTTGATGGTATTGTTAGAACACCCATTGACGTTAGACATGTTTCTGACTTGAAGAAAAATCTCGTCTCTTTGGGTACTCTCGATTATAAAAGGTGTAAGTTCTCAGCTGAAGGTGGAGTTTTGAAAATTTCTGAAGGTTCTCTAGTATTGATGAAAACTTGTCGGTCTGGTAGTTTTTATGTTTTGTAGGCATCTACGGTAATAGGTGTTCCGGCAGTCTCTACAGATGGTAACATTACCAGATTATGGCACATGCGATTAAGACACATAGGTGAGAAAGGCTTAATGTTGTTAAGCAAAAAAGGCCTACTTTGTGGTCAAAGTACTGGCAAGATAGACTTTTGTGAGCATTGTATCTTTGGGAAGTAGAAACGAGTCAGTTTCAGTTCTCCAGCTGTCCATAAAACTAAAGATACTTTGGATTATATTTATTTTGATCGTTAGGGACTCTCTCGTGTTCCTTCTAAAAGTGGTGCCCAGTATATGTTGACTTTCATTGCTGATTATTCAAGGAAGGTTTGGATGTATTTCTTGAAACATAGGAATGATGTTTTCTTAACCTTTAAGCAATGGAAAGTTTTGATTGAAAAGCAAACAGAAAAACATGTTAAGTGGCTGCAAACAGATAATTGTTTGAAATTTTGTGGAGGTGACTTCAATGAATTTTGCAAGAATGAAGGCATTGCTCGACATCACACTGTCAAAATGACTCTACAATAAAATAAAGTCGTCGAACGCATGAACTAGACTCTTTTAGAAAGGGCTCGGTGTGTGATCTCTAATGCAAGGTTGATACTTAATTTTTGGGTAAAAGTCATTGCTACGACTTGCTACATCATCAATCGCTCTCCTTGTGCTCCTCTCGATTTCAATAATTCGGAGGAAGTTTGGTCAGGCTGATTACTCTACTTTAAGAATATTTAGGTGTCTAGCATATATGCATGTAAATGAGCAAAAGTTAGAACCTAGGGCTAAGAAATGTATTTTTCTCGGTTATACTTCAGGAGTGAAAGGATATTGTTTGTTGTGTCATGATCCCAAGTCACCTAAATTTGTAATTAGTAGGGATATTACATTTGATGAGTCATCTATGTTGTATCCTAGAAAAGAGTCTTGTAATCCTTGTAATTTAGAAAAGGAGGATAGTGCACAAAAGCAGGTGAAGTTAGAGATCGGTAATTCAAGTCCTTTATAGACGTCTTCTACACATCAGACAGATTAAGTTAATGAATCAGATCTTGATCATGTTCAAGATGAACCAGTAGTAGAAGAACATTCCATAGCTAGAGACAAACCAAGACGGGAGATTCGACCACCACAGAGGCATGCAAATTTAATTGCATATGCTTTATCAGTAGCTAGGAAACAGGTGGAGACAGTGAACCTTTCACATATACAGAGATAGTTTCAAGTACTGATGCTAATAAGTAGATGGTGGCTATGAATGAAGAGATGGAATCTCTGCACAAAATGGTACTTAGATTCTGGTGAATCCGCCAAAGGGTAAGAAAATTGTTGGTTGCAAATAGGTCTTCAAAAGGAAAGAAGGTACTTCAGGTGTTGAAAATGCAAGGTATAAGGCACGTTTAGTTGCAAAGGGCTACAATCAGGTACAAAGCGTTGATTTTAATGATGCTTTCTCACCAGTGATGAAATATAGCTATACTCGTGTATTACTTGCATTAGTTGTCATGTTTGATTTGGAATTAGAATAGCTTGACTTCAAGACAAGACAACATTCCTTCATGGCAAATTATATGAGCAAAGTTATATGAAACAACCTGAAGGTTTGAAGTGGCAGGAAAAGAAGACCAGGTGTGTTTGTTAAAGAAATCCTTGTACGGATTGAAGCAGTCTCCAAGACAACGGTATAAGAGGTTTGATTCATTTATATTAAGTCATGATTTCTCCAGGAGCATGTATGATAGTTGTGCTTACTTCCGGAAGTTAGATGACGACTCATTCATCTATTTGTTATTATATGTTGATGATATACTCATTATTGCCAAGAATATTACTTATATTAACCATTTTGAAGGCCTTATTACATGGTGAATTTGAGATGAAAGATTTGGGAGCAGCAAAGAAAATTCTTGGCATGGAGATAAGATGTGATCGAGGAGCTGGTAAATTATTCTTAACCTAAGATAATTATCTCAATAAATTTTTGGAGAGATTTGGCATTCAAGATGCCAAAGCAGTTAGTACTCCTCTTGCTAGTCATTTAAACTATCTGCTCAATCACCATAGTCACAAGAAGAGGAAGATTATATGGCACGAGTTCCTTATCCTAGTTTCGTTGGTAGTATTATGTATGCAATGGTATGTAGTCCCCATATTTCACAAGTTGTTAGTATTGTTAGCAGATATATGGTCATTCCTGGCAAAGAACATTGGCAGGTTGTGAAATGGATTCTCAGATACTTGAAGAGTACTTCAAAATTTTGTTTGGAGTTTGGTAGAACTAGCAACACTTTAGTTGGTTTTGTAGATTTAGATTATGCCAGTGATCTCGATAGACGCATGTCTCTGATAGGTTATATATTTTGCATTGGACATTGTGTCATTAGCTGGAAATCTACTCTACAACATGTAGTGGCTTTATCTACTACTAAAGTAAAATATATGGCAGTCACTAAAGCTATCAAGGAAGCATTATGGTTGAGAGGTTTATTCGACGAGTTATCTTTACATCAAAGGGTTACTACTGTTTATTGTGACAGTCAGAGTGCTATTCATTTGACAAAAGACCAAATGTATCATGAGAGAATGAAACATATTGATGTTAAGTATCATTTCATTCGGGATACTATTGTAGAGAAGAAGGTCCTTATTTAGAAGATCAACACTAAGGATAATCCTACTGATATATTTACGAAGGCTCTTCCAGTTTATAAGTTCAAGCAATGCTTGGACTTGATTGGTGTTTATAATTGGTGATAAAGCCCTTTAGGGCAATGCCAGAGAACGTTGAGCAAATCACTAATTATTCAGGATCAAGTCAAGGTGGAGATTTTTTGAAAATTTGGGTGCCTTGGTCCCTCAATAGCATCCAAATCAATGTTTTGGTGAGCAAATGATGTTGGCCTCCTCCGAATTAATTGGTTCACATTTTCTAGGTCAACAAATGTGTGCTCCCACATTTCACTTTTAGCATAGAATGTCTGCATAATTTGAAATTATTTTTTTGCTGGTCAAATTCATGTTTGACATTTACTGAAGATTTGTGGCGAACTTAACGGAAGCTTTGGACGAATGCTTGGAATCTTCCCTATAAATAGAGAAGTTTGCAGAAGCTCTCTCTGCACTATTTCCATATTTCCAACCATCTCTCGCAACACTCGTCCTTTTGTTTAGTAGCACCCAATATCATACATGACGACTAGAATCATCACAAGAAGCAAAGGATCCAGAGGTAGAAGACCTGGAGTCAAAAGCAGAAAGCACATTAGCTGGCTCAGCAGAACGGGAGATGCCCAGGATGAGACAAATAGGATTATTCAGGATCAAATACAGAAGTGCAACCCTTTGGGAACCAAAAGTGGACACAATGATTCAAATATTGATCAGAAGCATCTAGAAGCGCCGCACCAATAAAAAAAGTTAAGCTACTAAGCTAAAGCTGATGTTAGGGAACTAGTGGCTAGCCCATTTGATAGCTTTGGGTACCCACATCTCTAGCTCCTGAAGAGATGACCATCATCCATTTGACGCCAGCTGCCCCTTAGCTGCTTAAGGGTAGGGGTATTTTAAAACAAAAATACAAATATTCCAAAAAAATTTCATTCACTTAAAGTAGCGGCAACCCCAGCGGAAGTTTTCATCTGCAAAAGTAGAAACTGAAACTCTGATTCTTTCTTTTGAATTCCTTTGGGAATTTTCTAATTAAAAGACTTCTTGTGCTAACCTTCTATAATTATTGTACGTTTTCCACATATTAATGAATTTGGCTCACCCTCCGGCAGTGGACGTAGGTCACATTGATCGAACCATATAAATCCTTGTGTCCTATCCCATTTTATTTTGCATCTCTATTTTGTTACTATTTTTTGGACTATTAAATTCAACTAGGATTCGATCCGAGGGCATTTTTCCTAACAATTAACAAGTTGTTGAGAAACTGACACAAGACAAATAAAGAGAGATTTTTTTAATCCAAAACTCGAACAAATGAATATCAATCTCAATATATTTGTATGTGCATAGGAGACAGGGTCAATAACAAGAAAAGTAGCTCATAGATTGCCATAACACAGGACTAGGTCAAAAAGATCAATTTCACTAAGAAGAGAGGTGATCCAACAATTTTCAGCATCAGTAAGAGCAATACTCTTGTATTCAACTTCTATATTAGACCTAGCCACATTAAGCTAGTTTTTTTAACTCCAAGAGATTATTGAAGAACTAAGAAAAATACAATAATCATATGTAGATTGTAAGTCATTAGGGCAACTGACCTAAAAATTAGAGTAAGTATGTAACGTTAAAGAAGTTTGTTTAGTTAAATGAAGTGCAGGAGATGGAGTAGAGCAAAGATATTGGAGAATACTTTCAACAAATTGTATATCTAGTCTAGTGAGACAAAGATAGGTTTGAAAGAATCAAGATGAGTTGGATGAAGAAGAGCACATATGTATTTGAATTGAGTGAGAAGAAGGCTGGTAGATGCAAAGATATCTTTGATGCCAAGGAAGTAGTGAAGGGGACCTAGATCCTTTGTTGTAAAAGTAGTACTAAGATCATAAATGATAGTTTGAACAAATTTTTGTGAAGAACATGTTACCAAGATATTATCCATGTAAACAAGGATAAAGGTGATATGAGTAGGTGTGGAGTAAATAAAGAGGGAAGTGTCTGCTTTAGATTAATTAAAGCCAATGTCAACTAGAAGTATGATTTAGACTATAAAGTACTTTGTGAAGATGACAAATATAGTAAGGATAACTACGATCACTAAAACCAGGATATTGATGCATAAAGACTGGTTCTTGAAGATTTCCATAAAGAAATGCACTATTGACATCAATTTGACGAATCAACTAACTTTTAGCTAAAGCAATAGTAAGAATGACTCGAATGGTAGTTGGTTTGATGATTCGACTAAAAGTGTCGGTATAATCAAGACCAGGTAATTGATGATAGCCTTTAGTAATAAATCAAGCTTTGTAGCAATCAAGAAAGCCATCAGGATGGAGTTTGGTTTGAAAGATCCACTTCCAGGCGATAATATTGGCACCTAAAGGAGGAGGAACAAGTGACCAAGTATTATTATGATAGAGAGCCTTAAAATCATCTAGCATTACTTAATGCCAAGTGGGAAATTTGTTTGCCTAAATAAATAAGGTGGAATCAAAATCAAGAAATAAAAGAATGGTGGTATTATAAGTCATATGATCTAGAAAAGTTTTAAGTTGGCAAATATTCTCACGAGATTGAGTAGCCATTGGATAGAATGATAGTAGTGGTGGTTGAGGTACTGGTTGTATTTTCAAGAGAGATGTTATGGAAGGAGTAGGAGACTCTAGAGTTACAATAACTGAATCAAAGGAAGGAGTAGGAGTTTTAGGGAGGGAAGTTATGGAATTGAAAGGTAATGGTAAAGAAAGAAAATTAGGAGTGGAGGAAGGGGAGATGGGCGTGAGATATGGAAATTTAGTTTTAAAGAATTGAACATAATAAGGAATATAAATTTTATTAGAGGGATGGAAACAACAATATCCTTTATTGTTGGGAGCATACCCAAGAAACAGATAAGGAGTATATTTTGATGTAAGTTTATCAGTTCTAGTGGTACTAAGACAAGGAAAATATATATAACTAAAAACACGAAGATGATCAAGGTTAGGAGTTGTATGAAATAAAATTGTATGGGAGATTTGTAGTGTAAGACAGAGGATGGTAGGAGATTAATGAGATAAATAGATTTGAAAAAATGCTTCATACTAGAAGCTTTTAGGAAAAGAGTTACGAAGAAGAAGGGTGAGTCTAATTTTCATAACGTAACAAATTTTGCATTAATCAACACCATTTTGCTTTGGAGTGTGAGGACATCAAATACAAAAGAGAATGACCTGAGTGTTGATAAAATGAGCAAATGATCCTTTAATGATTTCAAAGGCTCAATTACATTGAAACATTTTAATGGTGGTAGACAATAAGTTTTCAACAGTAACTTTGAAAAGTTGAAATTTATGAATGTCTTGGGATTTATGAGTGAAAGAAAAAATTCATGTGTATCAACTATAATATCAAAAAAAATTATAAAATAATGTAAACCAAATAGTGATTAGAGAGTGTGAGTGTCCCTAAATATCATAATGAATATGTTCAAAAACTTTGTATATATTTTAGTCGATGAAGTAAAAGGAAGGCAACAAACTTTTTCGCTGCAAACATGATGTACAGTCAATACCAACACTAGATACTTTGAGTGAATGAAATAATTTTTAAAAAATTTACTATATGGATGATCGAGACATTGATGCCAAATGTGTGAAAATTCTTTATGAACGATGATTGCTATGGGATTAGTTAAATGAACAGGAGCCTTCAAGAGATAGAGATTATTGTGGATGCTTCTAGCAAGGAGTGGAGTCTTAATTGAAAGGTCCTTCACAATATACCCAAAAGGATTAAATTAAATCAAACAAAATTTAACAAATTGTAGAAAAAATTAAATTTATAACAAGATGAGGAACAATTAGAATATTATGTTAATATAAGGGTTTAGGATGTGTTGGTAAGATTAAAGAGGCTTTAGAGGAGATAGAGAGAGTATTACTATTTCCAACAACCAATTGGTTAGATCCTTGATATTATTGGTGCGAGTCAACAAGGTAGGTGTTAGGTGTTACGTGTGAGGAAGATGTTGTATCTAAATGCCATTTTGTAATTTAACCAGAATCATAGGTGGATGAGGTTGTAGTAGGTTGAATATTTAATGCAAAAAAGACAGGCTAAATTGATGTTGGATTATGAGGGAGGGTGATGGGATTATGAGGGATTACATATAATTGAAATGACAGATAAAATCATTATGACCATTTTTTTTTACAAATTTTACATTTTGGAGGGTGTTGATTGGAATTGGCCTACGAATTGAAAGGAGAAGATAGATTGTAAGTGGAGCATTGGGTTATGTTGATATTATATGGCAAGTTTAAAGGCTAGGATTGCAGACCTTGGGTTGTATATTATTGGTTAAAAAAGGATGAGGTACCATCTAGGCCCGATCCTTGAAAAGAGTTGTGTGATTCAACCCAGGTGAACGAGGGAGAATACCTAAATTGGTTTGAGCATTGGCCAAAATTTCTCCTCTAGCTTGAAGACATTGTAATAGAAGTCCACTGATGCTAATGTGAGCTAGGAATTGATTACCGTAGGTTGCATAAATGCTACTTTCATCGGAGATTGACAAAGGGATAAAAGTAATATAATAATTTTAGTACCGTACTGACTGATATAGGGCATTACGTACTTATCGACTGGAAAATGGTATAAAAGAAAGTGTTCGGATACCAGTTATTGGTATCGTTCTATATAAGCTTGTTTCGCTTCGTATACGAATACAGCTTGCTTTGCTTGGTACCGAATCGTATACCAGTTGGTACCGAAAATTAAAAGAAAAAGTAAGGACTGATCTGCAAAAAAAGAAATTTTTAAACCCCACACCCCGATGCTGCTACTCTCTTACCATCTCTCTCTCAGTTCTCCTCTTCGACAACTCTCACTGTCTTCTCTTCCTCTGGTTCTGCTTCTCCATTGCCACTATTACACCTCTCCATCCTGCCATTATTGCTTGTCACAAGGAAAGCAAACAAGGTTGAGCATTTATGACATGTAGAAGAGGAAGAAGGGCATTTGTGAGATGTAATTGGACCAAAAGTTAGTAGAGTGAGAGAAACAGAAATTTTAAGACATACAGAAGAGAAAGAACTGAAGAAGAGCATCAGAGAGTTAAGCATAAGCTACAAAACAAACAATTATGGAATTTAACTTTTAAAGGGCTGTTGGTTGGGGGTAATAGGAATTATATTACCCACCTACTCCTTGTTATTAATCATTCCTTTGTTTGGTTTGCAAAAGTTCGCGAAATAACTTTTCCTAAACGTTAGCTAGTCCGCACAGATAAGGAATAGCTAATAATTCCTCCCTCCATCTTTACCTATTCTGCACAGATTGGAAATAGGTAAACATGTTATCAATTTCTCTTGGACAAGCTAACCTTAACCCTAAAAATTTCACTCACCCAGCAAAGCACTCCTCCTCCGACAGCAGCACATTATTATTATTATTATTATT
>JANZXR010000003.1:28855438-28867666 GCA_027575705.1 Erythroxylum echinodendron
ATATGCACAGGACTCACTATTTCACAACTGCATGAGCATGAGATGTGGAAATTTACCACATCTGGACCCGTTTCTCATGTCCGACCCGTTCTCTGGAAACGGGATGTTACAATAGTTGTATATAGATGTTGGAGAGGAGTAAACAAAAACTTACCTTTAGAGATTAGAAGGGAGTACAAACCTGACTAAGCAATTAAATAGCTCAAAGCCCACATTGTCTCAGCCACTAAAAGCAATACAATGTGTATGTGAATTATGTGGGCAAGAAGGTCGTGTTACATCTAATTTTTTTCTAGTGGACAGTAACAATATGGAGCAGCTAAACATCATAAGAGCATAACTAAGTCGAGTTGGTAACAATACCTTACTCTAATACATATAATCCTAGGTGGAAGAACCACCTAAATTTCTCTTCGTCTAATAATTTAGGAAAGCAAATGAGAGCACAAGGCCTGCTAGGATTTTGGTGAGATAAGTTTGGTCTATTGGAATCAAAGATGGATAAGCTAATAGATGTGTTAAAATCCAAGTTTACGAGCCAAGATGAGAACTAGAAGAGGATGGAAGCTAACTTTGTTCAGATTAAAAAAAATCATACTTCTTCCATCCATAATTTGGAGGTTCAAGTCAACTAATTATCTAATGCATTATCCACACAAAGTGTGGAAGTCTCTCGAACATCACAAAGTTTAATCCAAAGGAGCAGTAGAAGGCTATCACATTTATAATTAGGAGCAATTTAAAAGAACCAACCAAGAAGAAGGTTGAACCTAACAAAGAAGGAAGCAAAAAGAATGAGGATAAAATGGAAGAAGAGGAACCACCATATATTCCACCCCCTCTATTTGTGCCAAATATCTCATTTCCACGATAACTAAAGAAGAATCAAATGAACTTGCAATTAGCAAAGGTCTTACAGAAATTAAAGAAATTAAAAATTAACTCATCCTTCGTCAAAGCTTTGGAGAACATACTCAAGTATGCAAAGTTTTTCAAGTATATCCTATTAAATAAGTGACTTGGGAAGATAATCAAACGGTTTCTTTGATGGAGAGTTACAGCTCCCTAATTACCAACCACATACCTTCAAAATTAATGGATCCATTAAGTTTTACCATACCCTATGTAGTTGTTAATTTAGAAATTGCTAAGTTTTTATGTGACTTATGTGTAAATATTACTCTTATGCGTTTATATATTTTTAGGAAATTAGGGTTAGGAGATATGAAGCCAACTTTCATGCTCATTTAGCTGGCAGATCAATCAATAAAGAAACCATTTGGTGTGGTAAAGAACTTGTCAAAAAAATTGGACAAGTTTTTTATTCTTGTAGATTTCATGATGCTAGAATTTGAAGAGGATCAAAACTATCCATTAATTCTTAATAGACCATTTATGAATACAAAAAGAGCTTGGTAGATGTCCATGAAGGAAAACTAATTATTTAGATTGGTGATGAACAGGATAAGCTCAACATGAGTAAAGTATTGAAGAATATGAAGGAGGGAAACTCTTTCGTGAAGATTGATATAGTTGATGAGTACATAAATGAGGAAGATGAGAGCCATAAAGAAGATGCTAATATAAAGAATGAATAAGGTGATGAAGAATTAGAGTAGGAAGAGGAGTTAGGTGAAACAAAGTAGGAGATCTTAGTAAGGACAAAAGTACCCATGCCACTTTCCATTAAGAAACCACCCACTTTAGAGTTAGAACCCTTAGCCATATACCTTAGAAATACCTCTCTAGGTGAGGATTATACTCCACCCATCATAATGTCAAAAAACTGGAATAGGAATAAGGAAAGAGAGTGTTGCATGTGGGTGCAGTTTCAGGACATAAAATATCATGCAAATGTATTGAAGTGGATATAGCCCAAATGGAAGTCTTTGAGAAGCTTCTACCACCCTTTGATTGAAAAACTAAATTTTAATGTCCAAATTAGTGACCTTAAAATTAGCATGTTATGCTTTTATATAGGTTTTTTTATTTTTTTATATGTGTTTTTTGCATTATTTTTATGGCTTTTGAATGAGTATGATTGATGGATGTTTATGGCATAAAGTATGTCAAACCATTAAGATAGGGATAACTTTATAAGTGTCTATAACAAAACTTTCATCGAACACTTGATAGTAAAAAAAATCATCCTTAACTAATAACAAAAACGTAAACAATGAACCCATTTTAGACCAACATAAACCCATTCTGTCATAATAAAGCATAGCAGTGGCAATTTACGCAGACAATCAAAACCACATCATAAAAAATAGAGGGACAAAGAAGAACAGAAAAGCACATCACAACAACCCAGAGAATGAAAGGGGAATAGAAAAACAATACATAAGTTGGACGACCTACTTGGACGGACGAACAATCGAAGACGACTTACCATGCATTAGGCTTCTTCAATAATTGCCAAGACCACAGGGAGAATGGATGAAAATGATGAATAGTTGAAGACAAAGATGACTTCATCTTTGGCTTCATTTTTGTGCTAATAACCTAGTAGGGAATAGCATCGTTTGCTGTGCAACAAAACTACATCGTTTATTGGACAATGAACGAAGAGGAATGTTGATGACTAACACGAAAGTGATGTTGTTTTTGTGTTAGTTGTCAACATTCCTGTTCGTTCACCTTCCAACAAAATGACAACGCTTGTTGTATGTAAACAACATCGTTTTTGATAAAGTTGAAAGAAATATACTATTCAGTAAGGATTTAAAAACCTGTTACCAAATGGTTTACCATTACTATTTGGTGTCACATTTGGGTAACATAATAATATAATATATGTAAATTATATGTTACAGCACAAAATTTTGATATAATAAATAAATAATTATTATTAAATAGAGTAATGTATATATTACATAAGTAAGATATGGGAATATTTTTATATAATTTAAATTTTCATAAATTATTACACTATTAACATTACATTTTCGATATTTAATTGCTAGTAAAAGTTTTATCAAGTCAAACAAAATTTTCATTTATGATATATAGTTTCTATAGTAATTTATGTTTATGATATATTAAAAAATTTAGCAAAAATTTAAAATATATGAAAAATGGTAGCATTAGTGACGCTTTTGAAAATTGATCATCAAAAGTGCACATTTTGCGACGATTTGTGATATCGTCACCAAATAGATGGGCATGTAAACCAATTAAGCAAAACATCATCACATTCATATAAAAGGTAATGATTTTTTAAATTTGTCACCAAATGGGTATCTGACGGTTTTCTTTTGGTGAAGAAATGTTAATTCATCACAAAATCTTCGAACATTTAAATAAATGATGTTAAGACAATGTCGTTTGTTCAACGCCATACAACGTTGTCTTAGCATCTATTAAATGAAACAACACCGAGATCACCTTCCCTTTATTTCCTCTCTCTCGCACCAGTTTCTACCTTTTTTCCTCCTCCTATGTTGGTTTCTCATTGTTTTCTCTTCTCCTCACCAGCATTTTAGTTTCGATGTCTTCTCCTGCCATCCTTGTGTCGGGTAAGTCATTTAGCATTTGTTGTTTGGTTTGTTTTGTATACACAATGTTGGTATTTTAAGAAGGTACGTTGCACGAGTTTAATGAATTTTTTGATGTTTTTCCATTTTCTTGGATTATTTATGTTGCATTTGGCTTTCTAATATGCTAATGTTAGTTGAGGAAGGAAAAAGATATGATTTCCTTAGGTAATTTGGGATGAATCTGTCATGCCTTTCAAGTGTTTGATGAAAGCTTTTAGTGGTCTCTTTAATGGTTTTCTCCTTCTTTTTGTTGTAGATTACTTCAGAAAAATTTCATTAGAGACAGTGAATCTATGGGTAAGTTAACTAATTGAATAAGTTGGTTTCTAACAATAAACCCAATCTTAGTTTGATGGATGGACTGGACTCTTATTTTAATTCTTAGTTTCTATTTTGAATGTTCTATATTTTCTCATATTATATTGTTTTCTTTCTTTTGATATTGATATTGATATTTGTATAGCATGTTAGGATAGCGTATATTTTCAATTCAGAAGTAGATGATTGTTATAATGTTTTTATGAATAAATAAATGTGTTTAGATTTTACAAGGATTTGTATTTTGAATCTCATAAAATACTGATGTGTAATGAAATTGAAATTGTATGGAATTTGAAGTTGAAATTGAAGTTGTGAAATTGCTTACTATGGAATTTGAAATTGCTTATTATGGAATTTGAAGTTAGATTTTGAAGTCAGTTAAATGTTGGACTTGTTATGGTACTTATAGCATTTAAGAGTTAGTTAAGTTTTAAAATTGCCATTTTGGATTTTTGTGGATATCTTGTTCATTTTGTTTACCAACAATTGAATACAAGATGAACTATATTGTTATTTATAACTATACCAATAACTAATAATAATTTCTTTTAATACTGAAAAGATAAAGAACAATTGTATTATATTAAATACAAAATTCCCTTATTTTGTAGGTTCTATTTTGTGTTGAAGAGCATCGATGATCATTCGACCTTGTCCTTCTTCTTTGTAGTTTGCGGTTGTTCCTCTATCCAGGTAAGTCGTCCAACTAATGTCTCCAATATGTTTTTCTTTAGTAGTTGGAGTATTTGTGAGAATAATTTTTTGTGATTGCAAATGAGGTCTTGTCTTGTTGTTTGTAATATTCTTAGTATCATTGATGAGTTTTGATGTAGCACCTCGTACCTTAGTGTTTGTTTGCAAGATAACGTACTAAATAGACTTGTACTGATTAATTGACAAAACTTTACAAGATTTGACATTATGTTATATAAACCGAGGACTGCATTTAATAATTCGATTTTTTACTTTCAATTGTATAGCTATATGGATAAAAGTTAGATGTCTTATCAGAAATGCTCCATTGAATATGTAGAATGAGTTAAGAGTTTCATGTTATTTGTAAAAGATCAAATGGGTGATGAATGTTGTATTCATTGTCCAAGCATAGATTGCTTAAATTTCGACAGTCAAAATCAAGATTTGGTATATTATCATTTGCTAATCCGAGGCATAGATCAATTCCATACTCCATGGTTTTATCATGGAGAACATAAGGAAGCAAGTTGTAGTAGAAGTGTTAGTACAAGTGTTGATGATAGTAATAATAATAATATAAACAAAGGGGATGATGGTGATGGAATAAACGAGATGTTAGAGGATTATGGGAATTATATGGAGACTATGAATGAAACTAGTTTGCCTAACATCATTTTTAGTATTATTAAAGATAATTTTGACAAGTTATTGAAAGTTACACAAGAACAATTATATCTAGGGTGATCGAATTTATCACAACTCTTTTTTTTTTGTGAAGTTGTTGCATTTAAAGGTGTATAACAAATGGAGTAACAATTCTTTTAACATGTTAATTGACTTGTTCAATAATACATTACCTATTGGACCTAAATCTTACGATGATGCAAAGAAATCGTTAAGGTATCTCGAATTAAGATATATATCAATACATGCTTGTAAGTATAATTATGTTATGTTTTGGAAGGACACTAAAGATCTTAAAGAGTATCCCATTTATGGAACGTGAAGGTGACTATTGGATGATGGAAGAAGGAAACAATTATTGGAAAAAATCTTGAGATACTTTTTGATTAAACCTTGACTACAAAGGCATTTTATATCAACAAAAGCATTCGTAAATACGAGGTGACATAAAGAGAAACGCATATATGATAACATTATGCATCATCTAGCAAATTCAATGATATCGAAAAACTTTGATGAAAAGTTTCCATGGTTTGGACAGGATTATCGTAATGTTTGACTTAGTTTAACCTCATATAGATTTAATCCTTTTAGTAATATGAGTACTTCGTATAACATGTGGCCAGTAATTCTAGTGCCATATAATTTACCAACATAGAAATGTATGAATGAGCCTTTCATGTTACTTTCTTTGCTCATTCTAAGACTTACTACTCGTGGTAAGGATATCAATGTATATATGTAATCATTAATTGATGACTTAAACGATCTATGGGAGGTTGGATTAGAAACATTTGATGTTGTTTAAGGTGAAACATTTATAATGCCTCAACTGTTTTGTGGACTATAAATGATTTTTTAGCTTATGAGAATTTATCTGGATGGAGCACTAAAGGGTATATGTCCTATCTTGTATGTAACCATCAAACTTATTCGATGATGCTACGAAGTAAAATATACTATACGGGATATCATTTCTTGGAACATGGGCATAGGTGACAAAGAAGCAAATTGTTTAATGGCAAAGTAGAGTATCACAATTAGGTGACATTACACCTGGAAAATACCCAAGTAATAGAAACTAAAAGTGAAATGTTTTTAAGCTCAATTGGAATAAAAAAAGCAAAATTTTTAATTTAACATATTGGAAGGAATTGTTATTGAGGCATAATACTGACGTGATGCATATTAAAAAACTATTTGTAGCATATTTTAGGAACTGTGATGGGAATTGATGGCAAATCGAAAGACACAATTAAGGATAGACTAGACTTGCAAGCTATGAATATAAGAAAAGATTTGCGTTTAAAAAGAAGAGATGATGGGTCATACATTATTCCACCAACTTGTTACAATATGTAAAAAAAAAAAAGTAGGCTTTTTGTCAATTTCTTAAATCAATCAAGTTTCCTGACGAGTATGCATCTAATGTAGCCTATTATATGAATGTTAAAGAGGGGAGAGTAAAATGGTTGCAAAGTCCTGATTGTTATATACTTCTACAATGATTACTTCCTGTTGGAATGCATGGATGTTTGTCGAGGGATGTGTCCGATACTTTAAGTCAATTAGGTGAGATTTTTAAGCAATTATATTGCAAGACATTTGAAATTGAAGAGCTTGATAACATGGAAAAAGACATAGCTTTGATTCAAAGTAAGCTTGAACTAGTATTCCCCCCGGCATTTTTTGATGTTATGGTGCATTTGGCAATTGACTTATCATACGAAACAAAACTTTATGGACAAGTTCAATATCGATGCATGTTCCCCGTTGAAAGGTAATTTATATCAACTTCTACTTTTTTTCTTAACTTATTAGTTGGTAACAATTGTCAATGCTTTATATTTCTTTTAGGTTTTTGCGTTCTCTCAAGCGATATGTAAGTAATAGAGCTCAATCTGAAGGGTCTATCATTGTAGTTTTGTTCGATGTACTTAAATGACGTCAAGACAAGATTTAATAGACCAAAACATAACTTTGATTTTGATCAAGATGGTGGCTTGTCAGTTTTCTCTCAAAAGTTAGTCCACTTAGTGTCGGAAAATTTGTGGAGTTAACTAAGGAAGAATACAAAACTGCCTATTGTTATATTTTGAACAATTTTAAGGAAATCGATATATATATAGAGTATGTATATTACTTTTGATTAAAATTTTTATATTAAAATTTTGTTATTCAAATTAAATTCCTTATCTTTGCTAACTTTTTAAATAAAGAGAAAAAAGATTCAATTCGAACCAAAAAGATTATTATTGTTGAAGAAAGACATAAGCTTAAGTTCTATCATGGTTTAGGAATCGAGTAAGTTATTTGTTGATGGAATATTATGAACTTATGATAATTTGTATTTCAAATTAAGTTTTAATTTCTTTTTTTCCAATAGATGATACATTTACATAACCATAACATGCAAGAGGTGACGACAACATTATATTCTTTGGCATGTAGGCTTCATATGTATAGAAAAAATACACAAGTTGTATAGTTAATGGGGTTGGATTTCACATACAAGATCGAGAGAGTCAAGTTAAAAGCCAAAATTATGGGATTGTCATTGAGGGATTTCATGACGACAATTTTATTGACTTCTACAGTGTCATCCCTGAAATAATAGAGTTATATTACATCAAGGATAGAAAGGTTGTTCTATTTAAGTGTAAATGTTTTAATCCTGTTGATATGAAGGTGAATGAGAATATTAATAGAATCAATGTTACTAAGACATGGTATGATAATGACTTTTTTGTCCTTGTAAGTCAAGTTAAGCAAGTTTTTTACTATAACAATATCATATTGGGGAGCAATTGGAAGGGAAGATTGTTCAAAATTTTCAACACCGAAGTCTCCTCGATTTTTGTGAAAGGGATAATGGTATAATAAGTGAGGATGATGATGAAGTATATTAAGAGATTAAATTAGACTTAGATAATGAAGCCATTTGAACAGAAGATACAGATATATCTTTATTCCATAGGAAAGATGTTGATCCCAATATAGTACAAGTGGATGAAGTACAAGCCAATTTTATTGTCGAAAGAGATGAAGAATATATTGAGGATGAATTATATGACAGTGATGATACTTTGGCCAAATATAATAGTGATGAAGAGTTGAATCATAATGTAATTAATGATGATGATTTTGAAGATGTTGATGATGATGATTGAAGGGAAAAATTGTTGTTTATATGATATTATTGTTTATATTGTTTGAAAACTAAGAAGCCACCATTTAAATTAACTTATAATTATAGTTAATTAACTAACTTGGGATTGGAGAAAACAATTAATTGAAATTTGTTCAACTCCTCCAACTAAAATACTTCAAATAATCCTCTATCTACTTCCCATTCTTGTAATTCAAATAACAAGTGATAAAATTAAATTTCTTTCTTACCGTCTAGGTATATAAATGAAAAATTTTTAGATAGTATTATATTCAATTTTCCTATACTTACATAATCTAATTTAAGATGTGAAGGGATATAACTTTCTTTAAATTCAACATCTTGTAACTGAAGTGATGTGTGGTGTACTAAATATTTTTAATAAGATCTTAAAGCAAGTGAAGTGATGAAAAGTTATGATTATAGGAATATCAAATGCTCCAAAATGATTAAATTCTAAATTTAGAAAGTTCTTTATATTGTTATTCTAATTAGGTTTATTTTATATTGGAAATTCATTCAAAAATCATTTAATAATATCATTATAGATATTCAATATAATAGCACCTAGTAGAAACAAAGGAAAGAAGGTGGTAACTAGTGAAGGTGTTCCTCCCCCACAATAACTGGCTTCATCCATCAATGAAGCCAGTCAGCAACAACGTCTATCTACCTCAACTACTGGTGAGGGATCTTTATTTTGGTACTCTTTACCACCTATGATTTCACTTGTCTTCAAATATATATTTACTTGTTTAATGTATTTTTTCTTATAATTATTCTCTTATTATCGGGAATTAAAATTCTACTATCAGGAAAAGAGGTAGAGGTATCACTAAAGGTTCTGAGTTGCAACGCACGAATGTTCTAATGAATAGCAAGCTATCTATGCATATTGACCCCTCTCAAGGTCATCCAATTGACAAGGTCCAGTCAACAAAATTATCCAGTGACTTAGGGGTCGTTGTTATGACTGGATTGCCTTACCATGCCAAGAAATTGAAGGAATACAACTTACTTCAAAATGCTTTTGACAAAGTTTCGATAATTTTTCAACCTTATATGTATTTTTAATTAATATTTAAACACTAATTTAAATTTTACTTGTTATTCACAAATGAAACTCAATATCATCGATATCAAGAACCCTAAAGTTTCAAGTTATGTCAAGTCACTATTGAAACAAAGGGTGAAGGATCATCGTTATCAACTATATAAATACTAAAAATCTTTTCCTTTGGATAAGGAGGCAAGGAGACACGCTCCCGAATGGGTGACTCTAAAAAATTGGAGTGAAATGTGTTATTATTGGGCCTTTGCCAACGTTAAGGTTTGTCTTCTTTCTCTTTTCATTTGCTTCAATCAATCTTGTGCCACATTTAATGTTAGGACCTATTTTCGGACCCCAACTTTCATGCAAAAAATCATATTACTCGAGCCATTTCCAATTTAGAGAACACATTAATCATTATCGGTTCATCTTTTTGCTCTGATACTATAAGGTGTTGGACTCGTTTTCGGAACCCAGCAATCGCATTCGGATAACATACATTTAGATACTATACTTGCATTCAAAACTCTCCTTTCTAAGATCAGCTTCGCTCTTTGAATAGTCGACCAATACGATGATAGTCGACTAGTCCATTTATCTACTTCAACCTAAATACCTCAAGGAACATCGTTGGTGAGTCCACAATTTTACACATATACCTACTTCGTGGCTATTAGAATAAATTTTTCTATAGGCATCCAATTTAGGGTTTCTTTGGATAGTTTGAAAGAGGACTTCATGAGCTACAACTTTCATGAAGACCTCGAAGGCCAATTGTATCTTCTGAAGGGTCGAAAATGGGGTAGAAGATAAACCGTGAACAGTAACACAGAAGGAGTTGTGAACAGTAACACATAAGGAGTTGTGAACAGTAACACAGAAGAAGTCCATGAACAGTAACACAGACGAAGTATATGAATAGTAACATAGAGGAATCTGTGTACAGTAACACAGACGATACTCTTCAACTAATATAACTTCTTAACTCCTTCTCATTATCCTCTGTGTCCTATCCTCTGTAGTTGACTTTTATCTTCTGCGTTAACCACTTATCGTCTGTGGTCTATCCTTTGTATTCTATCTTCTATGTGATGACGTTTCCTCTGTGTTTTGACATAATCATAGACGATACTTTTACTCTTTATTCATCCTTTTCTCTGTGTTCTAACGTCAGCACAGAGGATACTTCTACTCTTTATTCATCCTTTCCTCTGTGTTCTGACGTCAGCACAGAGGATACTTCTACTCTTTATTCATCCTTCCCTCTGTGTTCTGACGTCAGCACAGAGGATACTTATACTCCTTATTCCTCCTTCCCTCTGTGTTTTGACATCAGTACAGAGGATACTTCTACTCTTTATTCCTCCTTCCCTCTGTGTTCGGACGTCATCACAGAGGATACTTCTACTCTTTATTCCTCCTTGCCTCTGTGTTGCGACATCATCATAGACGATATTCTTCCTCTATATTTTTCCTTTTGCATCTAACTTATTTAATGTAATCCATCAACCTTCTCAACCGCTCTCATTCATCTAACTCTCAACTCAGAATCACCCAAATGTAAACATCAATTGCTTCTCAAACCTCAAAATTATTTGATTAACACATGCAACGTAAAACTTAACAGAGATCATAATCATGCGCAGAATCATACATATATTTCATTCATCCTCAAACGAATATTTGTTTTACAAGGCTTTAATAACCTTACAAGGCATAATACATCAGTACACTTAAACCAATAAAACTTGAAAGTTGGCTAAAGCCTTAAGATCCCAAAAATCAATCTTAAGAATACAAAAGAAAACATGCAGACTAGGGTGCTGCCTTGAATCCTGACTTACTCACTTTCTTGTTCTTCACCTTTTTGCACACATAAAACATGTTCAGTTACAAACCATGCATGCATTCATCTTGTCAAACAAATCATGAGCACATCAAAATGGTTTGGGTGGATCCAAAACAGAACGTACTACATATTTCCCCTAACGGTCTTGTGTAGTCGTGAACAGAATGTACTATCGCAATTCCAATTTATGGTCTTGTGTAGCCGTGAACTTATGGAAGTCCATAAAGGAACTCCATGCCACTAGCTGGCAGGCGAGAGAAGCCTTTAGATAAGTGCACTTGACTTAACTTAGGGGACCACTACAAACCCACATAACACATATATTTCATGATCTTGAATACTTACTGCCCAAAATGACAATTCTTGGAAACTTGCTTTTCATATCCGAAAACATGATTTCATAAATTTGCAACTTTTCGAAGAAAACATTTTTTTAAACATGTAGCAACATATGCACCTTTTTTCTACTCCAAACAAGTAACAAATAAATACACATTAAAAGAAAACGTTTATGACTTATTGCTTCATCATAAAACTATAACCTACCTTAAAAATGCTTGCTTGATTAGGTATTGGAATTAAGGATATCTTTCCTCTTGCTTCTTTTGCCTCTCTTGAACCCCTCCTTGATTTTCTTCATAAAAGACACAACTCCCATTCAACAAAAATTTGGATTTGACTAACCCATAATGCACATTAACTAAAATGGATTCTAGAATACTTAACCCATATATTTCTTAAGCTCTTTGAACCATACCCCTTTCAAAACTCCAAGAGATAAAAAACGACTTACCTTGAATCCTCACCAAATAATTGGATTCTTGGCTCCAAAGAAGGCTCTGTCCTTCCTCTTTCTTTTTCCCTTCTTGAGTAACCTCAGATTCTCTCTTTAAGCCTTAGAAAAATTGTGACCTAGTTA
>JANZXR010000003.1:28867766-28881029 GCA_027575705.1 Erythroxylum echinodendron
AGCCGCAATCTATTTAAACTAAATTATTTAATCTCATTAATTTCTTAATTGAAATTAATTCGCCACTTCGATAGACAACAATCAAGGATTAACTAATCTATTTGGCAATTTATTATCAAGTCAGTTAATTAACAGGCCTAGCTAATTAATCAACAAACCCGACAATAATAAATCGATTAAAGCACAGAGATTAAATAAACATAAGAAATACACGAAAACAATTAAATCAAAGGAGTCTCACGAACTACATATATCAAATAAAAGGTACCTGGTCTAGTGCTAAAAGATTAGCCACACATAGCTATATTAAAAGATAAAGCTAATTGAGAATATCCCACTTCCAAATTGTCGCCGTCATCACCTTCTTTGAGAATTCTAAATCACGTTCTTTTCCTTCTATTTTTCAGGTTCTGCCGCTAACCTCTCTTTTTTTCTATTGTCGCCGCTTCTTTCTTTTCTTTCTTGTTTTCTTGTAAAACACGTCACTCTCCCTTTCTTCTCTTCAAATCCTTCTCCCCCAAAAACGTACCTTTTTGTTTTCTGCTGTTGTTTTCTAGATTAAAAATTAGCCAAACAAAAGGTACCTTATCTAGATTAAAAATTAACCACACATAGCTAAATTAAAAGATAAATCTGTTTTATATTAATTCTTAAAATGATTGTGAAAATCCTACTTGCAAATTGTTACTGTCATCTTCTTCTATTCAGCTGAAGTATGCGTTATCTTCTCTTCCAAAAACACGTCTCCACTCTTCTCCATCTAAACACGTCTTTGTCCAAGTTTCTCTTCTCAATCTCCCAGTTGCCGCCGCCTCTCTCTATTCTTTTCTTTCTTGTTTTCTTCTAAAAACACGTCACTCCCTTTCTTGTTTTTCTGCCGTCCTTTTCTTGCTTCAAGATGAGTCTAGGTCTTCTTTTTGTCAATAAATGAAGTGGGCCCCTTCATAATAGTCTAGACTTTTAATAAATAAGTGGGGCCCAATTAAATGCCAAATTAAAGCCCCACATAAATCACAAGACATCTTGACTTAGTCAGTAAAAAGGGTTGTGCAGTTGAAGCCTAAATCCCAAGGTAATCAAGTTAAAATTTGCAGGTAGTAATCTGTCAGCACTGTGTCACCTTCAACATGGTCATGTTAAAATTCTGTCCAGTTCCAGATTAACCAAATTCACTCCAAATTGCATCACTTTGGTATTTCATCACCTAGAACATAAAAAGACACGAATTACCATAAAAACACAAGCAAAACATCACAAAAGCCTATCAAAAGAATATAAAACGCACAATTAATATGCACAAAATGCAAGTTATCAACTTTGTTTAAGAAACGAAATTGTTAAATGCAAATAATCTGGAAAATTAAACTAAAATTAAAAGGCTAATGTAAACAATATATAATACCGCAATTGCAGAAAATCTAAATTCAAGAATCTAAATGCTAGAGATTACTTTTTCCTTATTTTATCTCCCTCATATTTTATTGATTGAATTGTGTCTCACCCTAAATTTTTGAATATACTAATTACCCTCTCTTTAGATGTAACTATTTATTCCTAATCGAATTAACTGGAATTGATTGAACGATCTCTCAACCTACCCAATGACTCTACCGATTCAACTAGTTATTAAACTATCCTATGGGTAATCAATTGACTAATTGAAACTCTCTTCTAACTATTCAATTAATATGATAATTGCTAGTATATAGGTTGCTAACTCTTATTGTACAATCCTACACAAATTTCATCTCACTCACTCTCCCGATTTGTTGCAAGATGACAATTAAGAACAACAATTAATAAAGACAATTGTATTCAATTCAATAAAATGAGGGTTTTGATAAAATAATCTAAAAGCAATCCCTAAAATGAAATCAGCCTAACATGGTCTCTATGATATCATCAACAATCAAACAAACTATTTTTACAAAGAATAGAAGAGGTTAAAATGACAGAAAATTGAATAGAAAGACTCCTTCTCTTTTTTGCCAAAATCTGGAATTTTAGTGTTAATGTGCTATTTTGCCCAATCTTGATGATGATCCTTATCTTCAATCCTTCCTCAATGCTCCAAACATATGTTCTTCACTCAAGGATGGTATTTCTACAGGTGGGTGTCGTCTCCCTTGAAGATGGAGGCTTAATGATATTTTTATAGTTCAAAAATCCTAGGTTTAATGAAGCCTCTCAGATTACCTTAGATTATAATTCCCATGTCTGTGGGAATTTTCATGATTCCCACGAGGGTGAGAATTACACACAGATGTACTCCTTATTTCTTCTATGATTCCCACGTCCGTGGGAATTTTCATGATTCCTACGAATGTGGGAATTTGACACAAATGCACTCTCCTTATCTTCTCTTCTTTGATTTTTTGTTCAACTTCCAAGTTGCTCCCTCTTCTTTCCTACACAAAAATAATCAATCTTACCCTCAATTAACATCAAACGCACAAGAACAACAATGGAAATCAAACTTAATGAAAACATATAAAACAAATCATAAACTAGAACAATAAACAACAATTATGTAAGAAAACACATGTCAGTGACCTACAAAAATATATCCTAATGCACACCTATCACATGCCAAGCAATTGAAGAAGACAACTTGCTTCAAAATGATCTTGACAAAATTTCAGTAATTTTTCAATTTATTTAATTATATGTATTTTTAACTAATATTTAAACACTAATTTAACTTTTACTTATTGTTCACAGATGAAACTCAATATTGTCGACATCGAGAACCCTGAAGTTTCAAGTTGTGACAATTCACTTTTGAAACAAATGGTGAAGGATTATCTTTATCGACTATATAAATACTACAAATCTTTTCCTTCAGATGAAGAAGTAAGGAGATATTTTTCAAATAGTTGACGTCAGAAAATTAGAGTTAAATGTGTGATTATTGGGCCTTTACCAACGTTAAGGTTTGTCTTCTTGCTCTTCACATTTGCTTCAATTAATCTTGTGCCACATTTAATGACTATTTCTTTTCTGTATTTAGTAAAATGAGAACTCCTCATAACCAATGTTCTAAATCATTTATTGTCATCCGAAAAGAATTTGTAAGTTCTTCGGTTAGAAATTATAATTATATCAATTAATACAATATTATTTAATGTTTTTCAATTTTTCGTAAAAAAAAGTGATAAGGAACTACATGGATAAGAGTGATAGGATCATACTCTATAAACTTACACATTACAAGAAAGGTGAAGGTAGATGTCTGAAGAAGTGCAGGATAATTATCTAAGTCTAAAAATTTGTTTAATTTTTTGTTTATTATTTTTTGAATTAAATATTAATTTTGTTTTTAAAATTTTAGAATAAGATGCAGGAGTTGTTGCAAAGCACCTTGTTTGACGAAAATGAGCCAAATGTAGATGAATTTTGCAACAACGACCTTGGTATAAGATCAAGCTACATCAAACGTCTTGGGCATAACCCTAAGCCAATTGGGGCATCCTCCTCGCAACCAGCATATGTAATGTCACTTCAAGAGGAGAACTGGTCGCTTAAGGGTTCGTTACAACGTAATGAACAAAAGTTAGATCGTACTGAACGAAAGTTGTCTAAGCTTGAAAAGATGGTCAAATAAATACCAGTCAAATTATGAAAGTATTTCTAACATCCTGTTATCTTATGTTAAGGGTTAGGACCCTAGAATCTTGTATATGAGAGATTATTGAGAAGTTGGTGCATTTCATGCTCATGCGTAATATGACATACACACACATGTGAATATTAATTTTTTTCAAGCATTAAAAAGATTGTACATACATACATTGATATTGTTTAGGTATAATTAATTATAAATGTGATTTTTATTATGATTTGTGGTTTATATGTATTGGAAATTTAATTGGTGAGTATGAGTATTGATTTATAGTTTTATGAAATTTAGGAAATTTCTAAAAATTTCGGGTATTTTTAGACTAGAAAAATGCCAAGTGGCAAGACAATTAATAAATAGAAGTAGAATTAAAAGTGAAATGGTAGTGGAAATCTTCATAAATGACACTAGGATTTAATAACAAGATTTATTGAAAATTGAGCGAAAATTGGATTAGAAATTAGGGACAAAATGGACTAGTTGTGAAAGTGGTCCAAATGGGACCATAAGAAGGTAATAAGTGGCACTACTACTCACCACTCATCTGTCACTCAAGTTATTCACTCTTTAACATTGAAAGACTATTTAATTGTTTCATTCTTACTTTTTCTTCTTCTCTTCGTAATCTTCTTCATCTCCTTCATTCTTCTCCATTCACGATAACCATCTTACCACCATCAACGTTTCACCTTGCTACTCTCACCTTGGTGTCTTCTTCATTTCCACCAGAAAATCTAATCCTTCCAACCTCCATGATGATGTTCATGGGTTGTATGGAATTAAGTGCAACTTGAAGAGTTTGAAGTTTTTATCAAGTAAGTTATGCTTTAATCTTTATGGGTAGTGTTAAATGAAACATTTATGATGAGAAATTTGAGATTTGATGATTGATCATGAAATTGTATATATGTTAACGTGGGTGTAATAATAATAAAGAGATTATGTTCTAAGTTGTAGAGAGTTAATGCTATTCATGAATTGTTTGTTAAATAAAACATTTATATGATGATAGATTTAAGGGATGCTTGATTGTGGAAAAACAAGGAAGTTTGAAATATGATGATATATGAATGAAGTGGAAAAAAGAGTTATGTCTTACCTTGTGTTAAGATGAATGATAATTCATGAGTTTAGAGCTTATAAGAAGAATTATTATCATATCTTGAAATGAGGTTTAGGTTGACCAATTAGAATTGAAATGAAGATGACATATAAGTTGAACATGTGTAGAAAATTGATGATGAATGTTTAAGTATGAATGTTATGTTTTGTTGTGTTATGATTAACCATAGGTTATGAATTTGTTTGGGTAATTGACGTTAAATTGAAATAGTGCTAAGAATAAAGAGTAAAATGAAGTATGGAGATGACTTGTTGGATGTATTGTGAATGGATATAGTAGGAAAGGTTATGAATGTATGAATGATGAGATCTAGCTGGAAATGGTGAATTAAATGAGTAGAGATTTGAGGGTTTAATGCAATTGATTTAGTAGTTGAATTAAGATGAAATTATTGCATTAAACTAGGTGAATCTTGAAAATATGAATTGTGGATGAGGTTTTGTGTGAGTTGAATTCATGCAAAAAAAAGGGAAGAAAATGTAGGGCACGATCATAGGTAAAGGCCACGATCGTGACAGAAATAGGGCACCACCATGGCTCTCACCCCACGATCGTGGCTTGATAGAATTTTTTTTTCATGATCGTGGCCCTTACCCACGATTGTGGCCTGGTCAAAAAAGTTTTTGTCATTATTGTGGCAGGAGCACCACGATTGTGGCCAGCACCAAAAGTTTCTGTCACAATTGTGGCAGGGACACCACGATCGTGGCCAGACTTGGGAAGAAAAAGAGTTGTCTTTTGAGTGAAGTAAGAACTAATCAATGTTAGGGTTCTTCCATATGAGGTATTTAGGCTTAAATGAGATCTGGAATGAACCTAGTTATTGTTGAATAAGGTGATTAAAGTGAGTAAAGTGTAATAGGTATTAAAGAATGATTAGAAGGTGTTATTAGTTATTTTTAAGATGTGAATTAAGGAAATGGGATTGTCATTGAGCATACATTGTACATAACACATATACATACAAGCATAAATGATTACTTATGTGATTGTGCAAAGTTGTAATGTGGTAAATGTGTTTGTTTGTATGATATAGAGGAGCAAATAAATCGAGCACATCCAGACATTACCAGGACGTCGAGGCAATAAGCTATCTGGAGCAAACAGTGAGTAACCTAAGATGGTCTCACTTCAATTAATTGTTTGTTTTATCTCTGTGTTGAATTATTATGTGATGTGTATGTATTGATTCCAAACATTGAATGTCTGAGGCGTTTGATGCATGAATTAACATATTGGAAGCGTTCATTGAATGTGAATTTGACTGAATATGTGTTTTCTCAACTTAAATATTGAATGTCGGACTAAGGTTCGATGACAAAAGAGAATGATATTGTGAAAGTGAATGTGAGTGTGATTGATTAAACACACTGATTGATTAAATACATGTGGTATATTTCATTATATGAATGTATGAAAGATAAAAGTAGTTATGACTAGGCCATTAATAAAAAGAACTTAAAGCTCAGAATGTAGTAAGAGCCTCTAGCTCACTATGTAAAATGAGCCTTATATCCCCAACAGATAAGGGATAGTATTAATGAGCCTGGTATCTACAACTGATACGGGACAGTGGAAAAGATACTCTGTCACAACAAAGTAATAAACAAATGTGAGTCTCATGAACTTTGCATATACGCGTGATATTTATGATTTGAAAGATTGCAATGTATTGTTGAATTGTGTTAATGATTAATGTGAATTTTTTGAACAAAGTGTTTTGCAATGTTACATGATGATAAATGAAATGATGTAAAAGATGTGATTACATGGAATTATGTGTTATGTGATATGGGTGAACCATTAAGGATGATTAACTTAAGGAGTTCGCAAAACTCACCAAAATTTAACGTTGACTTTTCAGGTTCCAAAGAGACGACATAGCTTCTAAGTCAATTTAGAAGAGAACTAGTAATGCTTTTGGATTAAAGACAGGGCTCAAAGGTCGGTCGACTGAAACTAAAGAATTTAGATAAAATTTTTGTATAATTCCTCATGTATGTAGCATGTTTTGTAGACAGAGCAGTAGGCTCTGATAGGTTGTTGATATTATACGTATATGGATGACGTTATAAAGCTACGATGTATATATTGTTTACGAAATGAAATGAGGAATTTGGGTTTTTAGTCATTGTGATTCTTATGTTTTAATTTATGATGCCATGAGTTAAGTGAAAGTGACATAATTAGCATGTCATTTTTGTCGGGCATGTGCATGAACGTCTGACAGGCGTTCGAGCAAATGTTTGATGGGAGTAGGGTGTCACAGAGATGATGGAAACGACCCTTAGTTTGTACATAAGCTTTTTTGCAATTAACATTAATTGACATTTATTTTTATATAAAATGTTGTTTATAATAATTTTAGTTTAATTAATTATAAATAAAAATTTTTAAATATCACAAACAATATGGTGGATTAAAAATCTTTAAAATAACCATAATTGAATATCTATTTTTTATACGAATGTTTACTAAAAAATCAAAACTCATCACCAAAAATTTACTAAAAAATCAAAACTCATCACCAAAACTTTTTAACAAGTTATTCAAACTGTCACCAACAATTTTTTTAAAATTAAATAAAAACGTAGCTAGAAAGATTTTCCATCGATTCCAAAATCGTCACCAAAAGTTTTTAGGTAATTATCTAAATCGTCGCAAATAACATTTAGCTAAGATTTGAGAATCTTCACAAATAACCTATAAAAATCATCGCAAATAATCTTTACCTATGTTCAAAAAGTCGTCGCTAAAAATATTTTTCTACATAAAAATTATCGTCACAATATATTATTAGCTACAGGTAAGTAACGTAGCTAATAACTTAACTTTTAGCCATGAATAATAATCGTCAAAAATAGTCTTTCACGACAATTGGTTTGAACCTCGCCTATCTCTTTTGGCAATGTACCATAAATCGGAATGAAAAATAATTTGCAATGACGTTCCGAAAACGTCGTCGATTATATTTTGCTACTTGAGTTTTGTGACGAAATGTTCGACGATTTTTTCCATTAATAACAAATTTTTGCGACTATTTTTGTACTTTTATTGACGAAAATATTCGCCGCCAAATGTCATTTATGTTGTAGTGTGGCATTTTTTCACAAACTTAATTTTTTTTAATTTAGAATTTTGGAGAAGTATTCTCTAAACGTACTCACCAAGCTTTTATGTTGATTTGTTTTAATGTGAGTCAGAGTTTAGAGGATACCTATAAAAGGCACTGATTGTCAACATCTTTTTAAAATTGCCAAAATGTTATTGTAAAAAACATTTTACGTCTAATTGGATAGGAAAGGATGAACTGTTGTCTGAGTTACTCCTACTGCCGTTTGAAGTTTTTTAATTGAAAATAATTTAATATCTTTTAGAAAGGACATCGTCTTTGCAAATTCTCATTGAATTTTTTACAGATATTAAATTATAAAAATTATTTACAAAAATCATTTTATAATTTTGGATTTTGGAATTAAGTATTTCCTAAATACAATTACCTCGTTATACAAACATTTTATGTTGATTTCATCTTATTTTGAACGTTGATCAGTTTTGGAGTATAAATATAAAAGGTAACATTGATTGTAACACTTAAGAAATTATTGGATCCAATTATATGTCAATGAAAATCAACCCTAAATAAATTAATAGGCTGATTTAAATTAATATATTAGAAAGGAAGAAATTAGTAGGTAGGACAAATAAGCTACGTAAATATGTTAAGGTTGTTAATTAATCTAATCCACTTACAATGCTGTTTATTTCTAGATTAGCAAGAAATGTGTGTACGTTAATGGCAGGAGAACAAACTAGAGAAAAAATTAAGTTTAGCATCTTATCAAGGAGTTCTTGTCTTGGCAATTATGTTATAGTATTAATATTGACTTGTGTGTTAGTCCTACGCTAATTGTTGGGAAGGAAGACAAATTGGAACCTATTCTAATTACCTGTTTTATGCAAGAAGGTGAAAACAAGTGTATAAATACGAATTATAAGGTTTTAATATCAGTTGAGATATAAAAAATCTTTATCTAAGATGTAAAAGTAAATTGCTAAACATCTTATTACCTTCTAAATGACATAGCAATTTTCATTTTCCAATTTGCCTTGTCAAATTTATATTAAAAAACAAGTACGGCATTGTGATATGGAGATCCATTGAAACCATTGAACTCACATACATTCAATTACATCCTTAATAAAAATTTCGCCCGAACGGGTCGTAAGCCACATATTTATATATAGTCAATTTGCCCATTTGGCAAGTTCTTTATTCTGTAGGCTTACGCGGATCACAAAGTTTGGCTTGTCCAAGCAACTGAAAGTTTGACAGAAAAAGAACATGAGAAATGGAAAAAAAAAAAAAAGAAGAAAAATATATCACAAGCAAAAGTGCTCTGAGGGAAACATTATGTGCGTGCATGTTAAGAAAAAGAGAAGAAGACACCTCCAAATACGGCTCCAGTTTGTCTCTGAAAGTGGAATGTTCAAGTTTCATCAACTCGAAGGATTCCTTGGCCCTATATTAAAATTTATGATTATTACACCCTACTTGAAACAAGTAATCTTTACCTGTGGTCATGATAATGATACAAATAAAAAACAATGACCTAATCATTTGGTTCATGCTTACGATTATTTCGAAGTAATTAGTTTTGGCTTAAGTTTAGTAGTTGAGATCCATGATTTGTGATAATTGAGTGGTGAGTTTTTTTAGCAAGCACTTCAATTTATGTCTAGTTGTCTATTGTTAGACCCCTAAGTTTAAGATACTGAAATCGTGCGGGCATTAGTAAACCTTGACCAGTGCTTGATACGTGGAACAACAAAACAAGGCAAAAATTTGCTAGGATGCAAGGAGACTGTTGTGACACAAAGACTGAAAAAGTATTCCTTTGTATATTTTGAGGAAAGTAATGAAGGTTAACTTTTAACTGTATCTCTTTCTTGTTATTTCTGTTGCCTTTATTATTCTAGTGCTTTCTTAATTTTTATGTGAATGTAAGTGTTAAACACAGTGAGAGTCGTAAGGCGTTTGAGAACTCGAAAGTTGGTCGATGATCACACGGGAAAGCTAAGCCTTCCTTAGAATGACCTAAGTAAGATTATCGCGTAAAAGAGGAGGTATATCTTACGGATAAGTTTCGTATTGAAGAAAACCTTTGTAACAACCGTAGTTCTCAAAGTTTACCTAACCTAGAAAGTTAATTTAACTCTTTGATTCGAGGTAGATAAACCTTTTAAAAGAATTTTTATTCAAGATCTGTTATCTAATCCAATATTAATGATGACGTGACTAAACAAACACAACATAGTTTCTTAACTAAGATATGTTACTCCATATGCTAGATCATCTAAAAATCATGAACTAAGTTTTAGATCTCGCAAATCTTGTAGATTGCTTATTGAAAGCAAAAAGAAAGGAAAAAAAATAAATACGTAGTTATAGCACCTGTCAAGATTCCCTTCCTCGCAATACGCTCTCATTTGATTCACTTCTCTCTTAATTTTGATGGCGCCAACACTGCAAAAAATAAGTTTAGCACTTGATGAGAAATGAGACGACGTTTTTATGGTTGTTAATCTTGGACATCTCCATTATAATTTCCTTACGTACCTCGCACTACTGCCCTTGAGACGATAAAGGGTCTTATCTAGCTTAAAGGAATCGACAGGTGTCTGTTGCCTGAACGAACATACACAATTAGTCCTTGTCAGTACAGTACTTATGCTTTTAACTTCTATGTAGTTGTCTCCAATGGCATCACCATAAAATAGTAATTTAAAGTAATCGACTATTCTTACAGAGATTCCTCAATGGAAGCAATGTATCTTGCTGAATCTCTGAAATACAAGTCAAAGATATCTTCTACAAAATCAGGATTATCCTTCGTTTCAAGATTCTCTAGCTGAATGAATCGCTGGTCCAGAATTCCCTGTATTATTTGGTTGATAATATGCATTCAAAAAATGATCCTGAAACAGAAACAAAGAACAAGAAAAAGAAATAGAAGACGAAGAAGAAAAAGTAGAAGAGATGATATTTAATACCTCATCCAAAAGAGATTGTCTCAAAGTGGAAATTTGTTGATGCAGGCTACTTCTGTCCATGTAAAAGAACATATAACGGAGAATAATACGTTAAGAAGTGTTCGGAGCAAATTAAGTAGAAGATATCGCCAAATCTTGTTTTTGCGGTGAGTATATATAGGGCGAGTAGTAAGAAAAAAGCAACACATCTGTGAGCAATAATTAATGATTTCGAAAAGACAGATTACACTATCTAACATGTGATATAAATGTAACGGTTGTGTTGAGTATAGTAGGCATGTAATGCACAAGATATACATGTACAATCTCGTGAATAGCCTTAGAATCATGTAACATATACGAGTAAAAATATAATCATGTAACATAGCCTTAGAATCATTACATATTGTCGCATTTGTCGTTTGGATTAAAGAACACCTTGTTGTGATATTGGAGCATCATTAGACTGCCTTTTCATCAAGGAAAGGTGTCACTTTTTGCTTATAGCTTCATCTTGATCTAGATATTGCAATTGATGTATAGATATTATAACCCTTCAAATACATTAATGGATCTTAATTATAATTGTAGATTAATTAAGCAATTCATACATTGTTTTAACCAGCTATTTAACGAGTAAGTCTAAGAATTTTGAATGTGTTTGCACTTACAGTCCTAAGCTTATGGAGAATTTAACTAACATTATGAATAAAATACTTCTTTTTATTGAGAATAGAAGGAATTTCATTTGGAAATCAGATTTTTAAGTGTGAATTAGTTTCATTTAGTTATCTTTGTATCCGTATATCAGAGCGAAAAAAAGTAAAACAGAAAGTTGTTTCATGAGAATTAAAATCCCAATAAACCCTTTCTGGATTTGTAGGTAAAGTTGCCAAATAAACCAAATCAGATCGCATCTCCATATCTAATATGTAAGCATGCAAGATAAGTAGAATAGCTCTCAAATCTGGCTACCTTTCTATGTCTCATAAAACGGGAATCCTGTCATGCCTACATCTCCATTTTTTATTTGCCAGGCGAAGCACCACATATGTGAATAAATATAAGTATATTTTTGTATGCAATTAGACGTACGTGTAGGTGTATTTATACATACTTTCCAGGCCTAATTACTAGAAAATTGTTACTTCTTACTTCCAAGCTGTTAAAATGTCAAATTTTCAATTCCTTTTTACGTTTAATGGTAAATCATTACAGCATGTTAAAAGAGAGGTAAAATAGAGATAAAATGTCCTCCCTTTCACTAAAGTGTTTAATCTTAAGACCCTCTATGCGCCAAAACAATTATATCTTTTCTCTAGGGTTAGAATTTTGTTAGAAATTTTGGTTCAAAGTTGGGATTTATCATGTCTTCAGTTTTTTTGTGAATTGCTTTTTGATTTTAGTAAAATTTACCATTTACTGAATTGCTTTTAGATTCGAAGTCAAGTTAAGTCAACGTATGTACCCAGTGTTTAAGACTTCCTACTTTACGAGAGTTTGAAGAGGATTATAATATACATAATATTGTCTTTATTTTTTATAAAAATTATTTTTTTGACTTGAACTCATGATTTTATGATCAAAAGGCTCACCTTCTGCTTTTAGATTCGATAACCTATAAAACAGAAGTAAAAGGTATTTTCAAATTCCGAAATAGAGATTTCAACATTCAAATCAAACTTAAGATATCTAGAGTTGTCCGAGCAAAAAATAGTGAAAACAGCGACTTTACCTGTCCTTTGATAATTGAACTTCTATATACTTGAATAGTTTAGAATAGGATGATTTAGAGTAGGTTATATTATAAAAGGAAATTTTAAAATTAATTTAATTTTATAATATTAGTCAAATTTATAAAAAGTAATAATATAATGTTCACCCTTTTAATTAAAAATAATCCACTATTAACCAAATAATTAGTGATACCGATATGATGTAATACATTAACAAACCTAATAAAAACATGACATACAAATGGTCAATACAGAACATACCGAATTAATTAATTCAGAAAACAAAAATGCACATGATATAAATACATCAAAATTGCAAATTTGTGAGACAATTTGAAGATCAGATTTATATGGATTTTTATTTTGTAAGTTAATTAATTTAACGTAATTTTTTTTTATTGATCAGGTGTCTAGTAGGTCTACTAGTTTAGTGTGCAACATTAACTCCGTTAATTATGAAAGTAACGGTGGATTATTTTTGCAACAAATTGAAAAATTGAAAATTTTATTACCATTTTTAATAGTTTTAGTTATTATTGAAAAATTAGGTAAATTTATTATTTTTTTTTACAATTTACCCTTTAGAATATCCATCTTTGATACTCTAAATTTGTATGAAACTTATACACATGGATTGTTTAATCAGAGAATCAGAAGTAGTTTTTGATTTCAGTCGTTAGTTTAAATAATATACAATGGCAGGAATATATAGACAGATTACACAATTGTATTCCCTATAAATTAGGGGATAA
>JANZXR010000003.1:28883153-28898904 GCA_027575705.1 Erythroxylum echinodendron
CATATGAAGATGCACCTAACTTATAATGAGAACATCAAGACAATGGAAGATGCTACGAGGCATCTCATCTTGGAGGAAGGGCGTCTTGAAGCCTCAAAGATGTCTTCTGAGGCATATGTAGTTAGTTCTAGCTCACATGGAGCTATGAATAAGAAATGCAAGCATCATGATGGACACAAATGGAATAAGAAGAAGAAATTCAACCACTCTCCTCTGGAATCCAAGAAGAAAAAATGGAACCAATGTGGAAAGGGAAAGCGTCCCTTCAAAAAGAAGAATATGAAACATGTGAAGTCCTATAATTGTGGTAATAAGGGCCACTTTGCTCGAGATTGTACCGAGCCTAAGAAGATACGGCTTTATAATACAAACATTTGTTCTGCAAATGTTTCTTGTTCTATTTTTCTAACTGAATCACATCCTTTGTGGATTGCAGACTCAGGAGTAACCAACCATATAGCGAAGGATCAAGATGCCTTCGTTGAGTTTTGTAAACTCCCACATGGAAGTCGATGGCTTTATGTAGGTGACAATTCCAGAGTTGCTGTATAAGAAATTAGTACATGTAAATTGGATATACGAAGAGGTAGACCCCTTATCCTATATGAAGCATTATATGCTCCACAGATTCGTAGGAATCTTTTATCTATATTAATATTGGTTAGACTTAGTTTCAATATAAATTTCTACGGCGGTGGAATGGATTTATATCTTGGATTTATTTATTATGGTCATGGATTTTTATGTGATATTTTATAGTGTTAGATGTGTTTAAGGAAAATAATAATATTAGTTACTCATTATTTACATCTAATAATTCCAACAATGATGCAATTTTGTTGCATGCTAGACTATGTTATATTGGTCAAAATCTAATCAGTCGATTAGCTAAAGAAGGACTTTTAGGTAATCTAATTCAAGTAGATTTACCTATATGTGAACATTTTTTAACTGGTAAAATGGCCAGAAAGTCATTTAGAAAGGGAACGAGAGTTTTATATCCATTGCAGTTAATTCATTCTAACATTTATAGTCCAATGAACATAAGGGCTAAACGTGAGACCCTTTATTTCATCACCTTTATAGATGACTATACTCGGTATGGTCATGTCTATTTGATTTCTTATAAATCAGAAGCATTTGATTGTTTCATAAAATATTTGAACTTGGTTGAGAATCAATTAGATAAGAAAATAAAAGCATTATAAATTGATCGTAGACAAGAATACTTGTCTGACAAATTCAAGGCTTTATGTAATGAGAAAGGAATAGACAGGCAACTAATAATTCCTAGAACCCCACAACAAAATGGCGTCACTGAAAGACGAAATAGGACGCTATTAGAAATGATTAGGTCCATGATGGCCCAAGCAAATTTACCAATCACTTTTTGGAGTGATGTGTTGCTAATAGCTACCTATGTACTTAATTGTGTGCCCACAAAATCAGTTATTAGCACACCATATGAGTTATAGACTGGTAGGAGACCTGACATGTCAAGTCTCAAACCTTGGGGGTATGTAGCCTATGTTCATTATCTCTCTCATAAACATGAGAAATTAGGCCCAAGAGGGAGAAAAAGTATTTTTATTAGATATTCAGAACACTCAAAAGGATATGTATTCATTGGTGAACAAGGTAAAGAGGGTGTAACTGAATTTGAATCATGAGATATAACATTCTTCGAGAATAATTTTCCCAAGCAAGGCGAAATAGGTAAAGACCTATTGTTATATGAGATGCTTGATCAGAATGATTCTTTTATGAAGAATCAAGATAAGGAACTTCAACTAAGTGGGATGAATTCTACAGAAAGGTTCTCTATAATGATTAATCCGAGTGGGAGCAATCAAATCCATCATGAATTAGTTTATGATGAACCTCGTTTAAGACAAAGTAATTGAGGAATAATTCCCCGATGTCATTTTGAGATTGAAGGAGAAATTAATATGATTGTTCCACAAGAGGAAGAAGAGCCAAGGAATATAAATGATGCTCTTACTGGCCCTGCTAAAGAAGAATTGATGAAAGTAATGAATGAAGAAATGACTTCTTTAAGCTTTAATCAAGTATGGGACTTGGTTGACCTCATTGAAGGGTGCAAAGCAATTGGAAACAAGTAGGTTCTCAAAATAAAGGGAAAAGCTGATGGCAGTATCGAAAGATACAAGGCACGTCTTGTAGCAAAAGAATATACACAACAGGAGGGAATTGATTATGAGGACATTTTTTCACCTGTTGTGAAATTTGCTTCAATTTTATAGTAGCCAGTATGGATCTTGAATTACATCAAATAAATGTAAAAACTGCTTTTCTCAATGGATAATTAGAAGAAGAAATCTATATGGAACAACCTGAAGGTTTCATCAAGGCAGGTTAAGAAAATAAGGTATGTCGGTTATTAAAATCAATTTATGGCCTGAAGTAGTCTTCAAGACAATGGCACATTCTTTTTCATAACATAATCATTTCCTATGATTTTCAAATGATCGATGAAGACCATTGTGGGTATGTTAAGAGATCCAAAGATAAATTCACAATTTTATCTTTATACGTGGATGATATATTGATTGCTTGTAATGATTGTGAGTTCTTTAAGCAAATCAAAGATTGGTTATCATTAAATTTGAAATGAAAGACATGGGTGCAGCGGCATACATTTCTTGGAGTCAAGATTTCAAGTGATCATTCGAAGAAATTGTTATCGCTTTCACAAGCGATGTACATTGAAAGGATTCTTGAACAATTCTATATGCAATATTCCAAACCAATTGATAATCCTATTTCTAAAGGTGAAGGCCTTAGTAAAAGAAATTGCCCGTCAGTGCCACAAGAACGGGAACAAATAAAGAATGTTTCCTATACCAGTGCAATTGGAAGTCTAATGTATGCAATGATGTGTACAAGACCAGATATTTGTTACGTTGATGGAATGGTGAGCAGATACCAATCAAATCCAAGTCAAGAGCATTAGAAAGCAGTAAAGAGAATATTGAGATATCTAAAGGGAACTGTGGACTATGCATTATGTTATCAAGGCAATGATCTACGTATACAAGGGTATACAAATGCAGACTGGAGAGGAGCTTTAGATGAAAGAAAATCTACCTCAGGATATGTACTCTTACTAAACCATAGAGCAATATCATAGAAAAGTAAGAAACAATTTTACTTAGCATTATCTACGATGGAAGCTGAATTTATAGCATTCTCAACAACAGTACAAAAGGTTGTGTGGCTTCATCGATTCTTAGTACATTTGGGGGTCACTAAAAGCGAAATTGATCCAGTAACTATTAATTGTGATAGTCAAACTGCAATCGCTTATACTAAAGACCTCAAATTTCATTATAAGGTAAAGCACATAGATACCAAGTATAATTATGTGAAAGATATAGTTGCACGAAAAGAAGTGAACATGAAATATATATCTATAAGAGATACGATTGCAGACCTAGACAAAGCCAATTCTAGAGATGTATTCATTGGGCATGTAAAGTCACTAGGACTACATAGATGTTGACATATACTGATAAACATTTCTCTATATATGTTCACTCATAATAATGTCATATTTTGGATATAATGTATGATGAAGATTATACATTGTGTATTATTTGATTCATGAATATAAATGTTTTGCACAAATATATTTTGGGATGAATCACAAATATATGAGACAGATTAGAAATTGGCCCTCTTACATGGGACATCATCTCTGGCGAGTTAGAGATGAGACATGTTTAAAGTTTATTATCTAGGTCATAATTGAGAGCGAGAAACTTAAACCATCAATGTCACAAGGAAATTGGTTCAAAGTGATTTAATGATCGCTATATCTGTCTTACGTTGCCAGAAGTGAGTTTTGAATAGGTTTTTGAGTAGATAAGTGAACTCATCTGTACAACATTTCTTGAATGAAAGATGTTCAAGTTAAACGAAGTGGGTAAATACCGTAGCACATGACTCGTACCATGTGTACAAAACTGACCACAAAAGGGATTAATGTAAGTCTCCAGATCTCAGCTTACATTGTGTGAGACCCTTAGGGTTGAGAAGAACCTCGTCATATACTCTTATGACTCTTTCTCATTCCTGATAATTGAATTTAAGGTTTGCTACTTTAGGTTATTGCTAAAAGATCATGCAAGATGCGATCTTATGGAATAATTCTAGGAAAGCAAATTAAATTTAATTCAAAAGAGATTTGAAGACAAAAAAAGTCCTTTATTTAGATCGTTGACTCACATGAAAAGTATTCATAAATGTCCATTGTCTCTTTAGTAGAAAATTTGCATACAGTCATGACACAAGAAACTAAATGAGATCAAAGGAAAGTGCAAATGTAATATGACCTAGAGTATAACATACAATGTCTACTCAAGGACACATAATTCCCAGGATCAATTTGTTAATCGAGATGTCATATACTCCTAATAGATATATGGCAATGTGCTCTCGTCATATACTAGTCACACCGATTATTGAACAAGTATGAGCACTACAAAGTATTCGTTTTTAGATTAAAACCCATCATGTGTGAGTGGGAGATATTGCATCATTTTACACCCATGAGGAGTAGTGTTGTAATTATGCTTTCAATAACTACTAAAGGTAGTTATGTGTTTTGAATGTAAAACACCAAAACCAAAAGGCATATAAGATAATCTGCGTGTGTTTTCTGCTTTAATATTGTTTCTTGTTTCATACGAAGAACAAAAGAAAAGCAAAGATCTACAGTATTCTTTAATCGGTGGAAATTCAACATAATCCAAGTATGTAATTTTGTTTTGTATGCATATGCAAAGATCCTATTTTTTAACATGATCTATATGATTATGTTCGTGCTTGATTTTTTCTAACAGTTCCCCTAGATCCCAGTTGCTTTATCCGACTTCTCATCAATTCTTCTATCTAATTTCTTTTAAATGAAAGGAATTGTATTAATAGTAACAAAGGCTATAAAAACAGCATTACAATGAGTTACTTGATTTACTTACAAATTTGAAGTTAACGAGTTCAGTTTGAGTTGATTGGAATTTAGATTGACTTTGAGCTTTTTTATTTTTAATTTTGTGTCTAGTTCAACCACACCAGAAGCCCTAACATATTAAATAAAATAACATCGGTTTTAAATTTTAAATTAATCAAGCACAACTTAGGTCAAATCAAGCTCAGGTTGGGCTACAACTCTTAGGTCCTATCAAGTTTCGGCTTAAGCATAAGTCTCGAGTCTAATCAGATTTTGAGTTGAACCTAAATTCAAACAGAAATTTTCAAACCAACCGAAACAAAACTTGAAATTTCAGGTCAAACCAGAACCCAGGCAAATCTACTGATAATCTGTACTTTTAGCACACTTAGCAATGACTCCTCTAATTAATCTAGATTTTGCTCAATGACAGAGTTCAAACAGAACCTTAGTCAGGTCTAAATCATCCAAGGCGAAGGTTGGTATTTTGCTCCTATAAAAACTTCCACTGAAAATGTTAAGGGCCACGACAGAGGCTCAGTCCATCAAACTTCCCCAGGGCACGGGAGCCACTACCAGTACTTGCCAACGATGACAAGAACACTGTTGAAATTCTTTTGGCATGTTTTTTGAGGTTACAGACAGACAACTTAGCAGTAAAAAGGTCAATCGTTTTGTCCTTTTAATCCGCAATAATCAAGTACGATACTAGGTTGCCTAGTAACAATAATTAATTTCAACTTTCATATCATACATCCATCTGTTTTGGGAATAAAAAGCATCCACGAATAACCACTCTCTGATACAAGGACCCACATCCACTTCACTTTAGTTCGTCAATCCATTTTGACCCCTCAGTAACAGAAACATAAAACACTCGATGAAAGAGAGCTAACAATATAAACTTCGCCACTGAATATATCAAGGTATATATCAGGCAACAACCTCCTCCTCTTCTTCCTCGTACTCCTCGTCATCAGCAGTTGCATCTTGGTATTGCTGGTACTCAGCCACCAGATCATTCATATTACTCTCCGCCTCAGTAAATTCCATCTCATCCATGCCCTCACCAGTGTACCAGTGCAAGAAAGCCTTGCGCCTGAACATAGCTGTGAATTGCTCACTCACACGCCTGAACATTTCCTGGATGGAAGTTGAGTTCCCAATGAAAGTAGATGCCATCTTCAGACCCTTTGGTGGAATGTCACAAACACTGGACTTAACATTGTTTGGAATCCACTCAACAAAGTATGATGAGTTCTTGTTCTGGACATTTATCATTTGTTCATCCACTTCTTTAGTGCTCATTTTACCACGGAACATGGCCGAGGCAGTTAGGTAGCGCCCATGGCGAGGGTCAGCTGCACACATCATATTCTTAGCATCCCACATTTGTTGGGTAAGTTCAGGCACAGTCAATGCGCGGTATTGCTGTGATCCTCTTGATGTCAAGGGTGCAAACCCAACCATGAAGAAGTGGAGGCGAGGGAATGGGATGAGATTAACAGCAAGCTTTCGGAGGTCAGAGTTGAGTTGACCAGGGAACCGGAGGCAACATGTGACACCACTCATGGTAGCTGAAATGAGGTGGTTAAGATCACCAACTGGCAACACAAGATAATGGTCAGATTATGTTATTCCCAATTCTTTCAATGCAATGAAAAGCGTAATAATAAGTGCATACTACAAGTTTGAGATCGTAAACACAGTGCATGTTTAGGTAGCGCATAAGTCAATCAGAAATCTGGACACCAGAAAGATTACGTTTTGAGCGACCACTAGTACAGGCCAACCTTAACTTTATTTTTAAGAAGATAAGCCTACAATCATATGCGATTATGCGCTTTTCTGGAGAGAAAAAAAAAAAGGGAAAGGAGAGAAGGAAGAAATCATGTGAATGCTACCTGCCATAAAGAAAAACATTCACAAGCAACCCATCGCACTTTAATCACTAATGCAAATGACTACCTAACAACCAGCCACCATTTATGGACTTCCACAGGAATATCAAGCAAAAAGGCACCGAATATTTTTCCAATCGCTAATATTGCCTTTTTCAAATTCTCAAGCCAGATCATTGGGAGATAAATTAGAGTTTTTAAAAGAAGAGAACATGGAGTACATTTCAAGAAAGTAAAAGAATTTCAACTTTGGTTTCATGATGTATACATAAAAGAAAAGCTTAACGAAAACACTTACAAGTGGGAGTGGCAAGCTTGAGAGTACGGAAGCAAATGTCATACAAAGCCTCGTTGTCCAAAACCATGCATTCATCTGCATTCTCCACAAGTTGATGGACAGAAAGAGTAGCATTGTACGGCTCCACAACTGTATCCGATACCTTAGGAGAAGGAAAGACAGAGAAGGTCAACATCATACGATCAGGATACTCCTCCCTGATCTTGGAAATAAGGAGAGTTCCCATCCCAGAACCAGTTCCTCCACCCAATGAGTGGCAAACTTGGAATCCTGTAATATGAAAATGCACAAAGGAAGATTACATGAAAACGAAAAACTTCAGTGCCAATTTAATAGAAAGCCATAAAAGACAATATACAATACATATCCTAACATATAAACAAAGCATGCAATAAAAACAGATCCTCAATCCCGTTTAGTCTTGAAATGCCCAATTGTTTAAAAAATTGAACTCATTTCTGCAATAAAACAAAACCACAGTCTTCCTAATATAACTATATGTTTAGCCTCCTGAAATTAAAATGTTTAATAAGCATACAAGTTTACTATTCCGACCGTCATAAACGAATTCCGTTTTCATTTGATACAAGATACCATCACAATGAATGGAAAGACCCCAAGTTTGCTAAAAAGCACGCAGATAGGAATATCTAACTAAAGTAAACGCACTCACAACCAGAAAAATGTCAGATCCGACAAACCCAGATACACTCGGACATGTTACCATTAAACTATACCATAAAAATGCAAGAAAAAAATGAAACAAATAAATAAAACCAAACCTAATACATAAAGATCTGACTAATGAAAAACAATACTCAAAAAGAAAAAGAAAACAGAAAACGGTAAAATCCATCATTACCCTGCAAGCAATCACAGTTTTCTGCCTCCTTCCTTACGACGTCAAGAACAGAATCTATCAACTCAGCCCCTTCAGTATAATGACCTTTAGCCCAGTTATTACCAGCTCCAGACTGACCGAATACAAAGTTATCAGGCCTAAAAATTTGTCCGAACGGCCCCGATCTGACCGAGTCCATGGTACCGGGTTCCAGATCCATGAGAACAGCGCGAGGCACGTATCTACCACCACTAGCCTCATTATAATAGACATTGATGCGCTCAAGCTGAAGCTCGGAGTCGCCACTGTACTTTCCGGTGTGGTCAATACCGTGCTCGTCACAGATCACCTCCCAGAACTTGGCTCCGATCTGGTTCCCGCATTGCCCACCTTGAATATGGAGGATTTCTCTCATTTTTGTGGGTAAAAGTTTGAAACTTTCGATTATTTGGTATCTGGGTTTCCTTTAGTTTCTGGAGGAAATGGTTCGTCGGAGGATTTTAGACGCAAGAATAATGACGATTGACGAGGAGGTAATAGAGAAGAGTGGATGAGAGTAGAAAAAGGGTGGGGGAGAAAATGGAGGGAATATAAAGGTGAGGGAGTTGTCCGGTTGGCTGTTATTCCAATTTATTTGTTTTTCCTATTTCTTGTCTAAAAATAGGGTCGTCAGGCGGGCGTTTTCATCTTCCCTCTTAAATTAGGGGTTCAAGGGGATTGTACTGTTGTGTTATGGTTTGCTCGGTGGGTGTTTTGGGGTTTTTGTTTGTTGGATGAGCTGTAAGCAGGTTACGAGTAGGACCACATTTGAGCGGAAGAGTTGGGATTGGATATTTTACTCCGAATGTCATATTCATTAGGCCCTTAAGAGCGTTGATGATGGTGTCGTCTGAGGTGAGATTCTAATGTAAAAACTATTCATTAAAAGAGGACAGTATCATGTCTGAGTCAACAGATATATAAAAATCTCAGCCTCAGCCCTTGTGTTATTATTATAATTATTATTATCATCGTTTAATTGATAGTTAAGGCTAAGAAATATGATGTCTAATATCAATATATCGTCATAGTTAACTGAATAAGTAATTTACATATTTAAGTAAACTTATAATAGTTTTGTTTTGTTAATGTATAACCTAAAATTTCCGTCATCCAACTCAACATGAAGAAGTGAATTCAAAATGAATTGATGGATACGCAACTCTATGACCTCTCACACTCACAAAGATCTAATACTTCCTACGAAAGAAAAAGGGAAATGGAGTGGAATGTCATAAAAGGTTTACAAGGGACAAATGAAAAATGCTACTGATAACCAGTACGATCATTAAATGGTCATTTTCTACTGGCTAGATAAAGCAAAAAAGGAAAGAAGAAGAAGAAGTGGATATACAGAACCATTGACCAAAGCAGTGAAGCAAGCTGCTGCCGTAATTGCAAAAGAAATGGTGGTGAATCCAGCTAGTTGAGCAAAACGGCAGCAAGTAAGTATCTACTCACATGCGACTGGACCATACAAGCATGTGCTCATCATACTTTGCTTAATGTGCATGTAAATATTGCCATGTTGTATTTGCAGCTTTTATTGTGACGCTTGCTTCAAGCCATACATGTAATTATTGTGCTTTCCGTTCTTTCCTTTTTCTTTTTCTTAGGCTGAAAATATTCCATTTTTTCGTCTAATTTTCTTGTATTTATTACATAATTTAATTAAAAAAACTCTAATGTTTATTTCAAATTATCGTACACACTTTTTGTTGACTTCTTTTTCATCAAAATTACTGAAGGGAGACACGTGACAAGTTTTTATATGAATAATTACTTTTTAGAGTGATTAATAGTTAACAAAAATATAAGAGGGATACGTGCTTAAATAAATAAATTAATTTACTGTATTAATTATATTAAACATAGTATAATTTATTTTTTATATTTTATTAATAATTTACAATATATTGATGAATTTAATATGATAATAAACTAAATATTTCATTAAATTTTTATTTGACTCAAATAAATAATATGATCAATTTTGATTTGTAATTCATATTCTATATATAACTAAAAATTTTAATTTGACTAATTTTCCTATTAACAAATAAAATTAAAAATTATTACTTATATAGTATTATTTATATATAATAGAATAGAAATCTTTAATATGTAATATTAATCTATATTATTAACATGTAATGAATTTCAATTTAACATAAATCGTAAATTACGTATTTTATTAAATTTTATTTATTATTGAATAATAAAGTAAGACGTTTCAAGTTCTTACGTTTTATTTTATGATTTGTATTTCTAAAAATTGTAAAATCAATTGATGATTTTTATTATTAATAAATAATTATGTCCAATTTCTCATATCATATTAATTTTTTGTACACAATTTCAAGAATAAATAATTTTCTGTCATATGGCCTCTTATACTCAATGTTAATATTAATTAATTTTTTATATTTTATCAATCTATTGAAAATAGTGCTAATGTTGAAAAGTATTTTTATAGTATTGGTCAATTAAAATTACCGTTATTATTAAATTTATCATATGTCATTAATAAGGTGGATTTAGTGCTAGTGTTTGATAGTTATTATTGTTAATATTTATTATATCTTTATAACTTATTGGTTAATAATAAAATTTATTCAAATTAATTGTTAAATATTTATAAAATATGAATTAAGCATAAAAATTGATGATCTTATTTGATACTACTTTATGAAAGACTTGATTGTAGGGTGAGAAGCTCTTGCTTCTCACTTGTTTCCTTAATGCATTCATGCTATTTAGACCTCACTTTTTAATTCTCAATCATTGGACATTTCCTCCTCCTTTCTCCTTCTTCAACCTTCTCTCTTTTTTCTCTTCATCCATTTTTTAACCCCATTATCAACTTGACAACTTTTCTTTTAAGGAAGTATATCATGAAATATTGAAGATTTCTCGCCCCTGAACTCTAACCTTTCCACCTAAAGTTCACAACCTCCTAGCTTTGTTCAAGGCACTTAATAATAGTAGTTTGGTAACCTAGCTTAAAGCACAGTTCCTATAAGATCTCCAGATTAACCCACATCTTCACCTGTTAGACACATATGACTCCAAGTTGTAGGAGATCAAAACATGGTAAATGAGGACGAAATTTTCTTTTTCAAGTTTTTAAGTAGTGCTTATGCCATGAAAGTCTTAGAATATGGTCCTTGGCTAGCCTATCCTGCTTTAAAAATAGGGACCTAGATAGCAATATAGGTTATCAAATCCACCAACATATTCGTATGGATGTGTATGCATGGTGTCCCAATCGAATACTGGACCACCAGTGGCCGAAGATACATTGCACATTTTATAGGGTAAGCCTTTATATTTAGATCATGCTATAATTGAAATTAAGGAATAAAATTATGCAAGGATCTTTATTCTGGTTGAAGCTATGAAAAATTACAAATGAAATCCCTATAATGAGGCTCATGCTAATCCGGAGCTTGAGGACGATATGGTCAAAGTAATATATGCTTGAAAGCCTAAATCCTCTTTAAGGAAGATATGGAAACCAATAGGATAGATCTTTAGTACAAGTGATTATACTGAGCTAACTAATAATGAAGATGAAGGTAATCATAGCAAGAAGAGGGGACAAACTAATATTGATGAGGGAGATGACGAGAGAATAGCAATGAAGGAAATCCAACAGGAAAAATAAAAAAGAATTCTTCCATAATGGACTTATGATAATAGTTGTATGGAATATAAAGAATTTAAATTCCCCTTTAAGATAGTTATCTATTAAAGACTTTATAAATGAAAATAAGCTTCACTTGTTTGGCACTTTGGAGAAAAGAATAAAAAAGGATAACTGCAACTTTCTCAGCTTTTTGTCTAACAATTAGAGAATGTTAGATAATTACTTGTGTTATCACAATGGAAAATTTTTGGTTCTATACAATGAGGAGAATGTGGAGCTACAAATAGTTGACACTTATGGACAAATGATTCACATAACGATCAAGCACAAGACAAAGCAGATAATAGTATATGTTATAACAGTGTATGGCTTTAATCACATATTCCAAAGGAAAGATCTTTAAAGTAAGCTAAAGGAACTATCATCAACTATCCAACTCCCATGGCTCATTTTAGGTGATTTTAATTCTATGTTACATCCTGAAAAACAAAAGAAAAGATTTGTTTGAAGAGTTATTATAGTAAAGCAAAAAGTAGTTTAAAGAGTTATTGTAGTGGCTTTAAACAATGTATAAAAGATATTTAGATAGAGGACCTAACTTTTGGTGTTAATTTTTAAACATGGTCTAATAAATGAAAAGGTATTTAGTTTTTTAAAAAGAAACTAGACAGGATTATGGAAAATTTAGAATTGCTTATGTCTTTTCCTAAATCATAATATTCCCTAACATAAGCTGCTCTAATTACTCACCCACTATAGTAAACACTTCATATATGAACAAACCTAAAAGATCCCTATACAAGCTCTTATCTGATATAATTGGCCTTGATCTGGCTGTCAACAGTGGAATAAGTGGAATAATGGAAGGCACCAAGAAATTCATATGCATGAGGAAGATTAAATGATTAAGAAGGAGTTCAAGATCCTCAATAAAGAAAGAGTTGGCAATACTCGTCAATCTTTATATATAACTAAAAAGCTCTTAAAAGGTTACAAATGGACCTGTACATAAACACTAATAATCCAATCCTTCAGCATATTGAAAAATAGGCTCTTTAGAAATTCTCCTAATCTTTGAAATTTGAGTACTCCATAATGAAGCAAAGATTAAGGGAGTTATGAACAACTGAAGGAGATAGGAATTCCTCAACTTTTACAAAAGAGTAATTACAAGGAATTCAACAAATAGGATAATTTCACTTCAAAAGAATGATAAACTACTAACATCCCAAGGAGAACTAAAAATAAAAGTGGAAGTTTACTTTAACAATACTTTGGAAACTCCATCCAATGTTATTTTCTCATATCAATTTATCAGAGAGGTGATTCAAGTCCATCTCTCTCTTATTGATATTGAGATATTGTCTAAATATGCATCTAAACAAGAGATAGAGAATGCCTTAAAATCCTCAAGTCCTCTGAAAGCTCCAGGGCCTAACGGTATAAACATTCTCTTCTACCAAAAGACTTGGAATCTCATCGGAAAAATGATCTTAGAAGTAACAGAAGAATTTTTCAGAGAAAGAAAGTTCTTAAAGGAGATACACATAAAATTTTTCTATTTAGTTGCTAAAAGACAACAATAGGTTTCAGTTAAAGATTTTTACCCCATAGCCTGCTACAACTCCATAAAAAAGCTGATCTAAAAAGTTCTAACTGAAAGGATGAATAAGGTTTTACCAGCACATATTGGCTATCAATAAGGAGCTTACATAGTTAGGAGACAAGATGGAGACAACATCCTACTTATACAAAAAGTTCCATAAATTATTCAAAGAAGAGAGAAGGTAGGAATTGTAGTCTAAAAGTGGATTTTTTAGAAGGTATATGAGTTCATAGATTAGAAATTCATCATTAATTACCTAAAAACCTATGGCATCCTAGCAATATTCATAAAATTTCCTGATTAATTTATAGAAGAGTGCATTACAAGGGTTTCATATAATGTCCTGATTAATGAAGAACCTTCTAAGATGATTAAGGGTTTGAATCCTTTATTTTAATGAAGGTTTACAATAGACTATTGCCAAGAATTGTTGAAAGAACTAAGCTCTACAAACACCACTCTAAATGGAAAAAGAATGAAATTATAAGCCTGAATTTTGCAGATGACTTGCTCCTTTTTTCATAGGATGATTAACACTCAATATCTACTCTTATGACTTCCTTAAAGATCCTTATAAAGATTTCAGGATTGAAAATTAACAAGGAGAAACGTAGAATGTTTCTCTCAGTTAATACATCTCAAAATGCACAGTGTTTCTCTATTCTAACATTATTCAATCTCTAGGATCTCCCATTTACCTATCGAGGCATTCCAGTGAATTTCATAAGAACTTCATACTCAGATTTCAAAACTCTACTAGAGAAAATCTCATCAAAGATAAGCAGCTAGGGCTCCAAATCTTTATTCATAGTGGGCATGGGTCAACTAATTGCTTTAGTATTAAGTTCCATAAATGTCTGTTAGGCATCTCACTTAATTATACCTAGCTTAGTTATCAAATCCGTTGATAAACTTCTTAGGAATTTTTTATGGAGTAGTAGTCTTAGTGGTGGAACCTAAGCAAGAATTCAAAAAAGAAAGAAAGAAAGGTGGATAGGGTTTTACACTCATAAAAGTTGTAATTTGAAAATGTTAGTAAAGAGATTACGGAGACTTATCAAGGATAGGAATTCTCTTTGGGTCAAATAGGTTAACAGCCACTATATCAAAAAGTCTAACATTTAGATCATAAAAAGCATTATAAGACTTCTGCCACCATACAAAGCATACTGAAATTAAGGGAAAGGATCTAGCAATCCTGTTTCTATAAAGTTGGGAATGGGAGTAATATCTCCTTTTGGTACGATAGGTGGCCCACATTTGTTAAGTCGTGGACAATTAGCCAGCTTTATATGACCTAAAACATAGCATTTAAGAGGATGCAATAGTACAATAAGTCTTAATTATCAAGGGCTTACTATCCAAGAGGATAAATGATTATAACATGAAGTCGTTTCTCCTAAAGACTAGGACTAATTCTAGAGAGATTGACACAGTGGTTTAGACACATATAAAGAATGAGAAATTTTCAAATATATCAGCTAGGAGATTACTTTGGAATCTTAAACCTACAATGATTCGTTACGATCTACTAAGGGTCTCACACTTACTTTGGCTAGTAGTTAGGGAAAAATTTTTCCACAATTAACATATTAAACTAGTATTTGAGCATCCCTAACATATATCATCTGTGTAGAAGAGATGAAGAGTCTATAGATCATCTTTTATTCTAGTGCTCATACTCAAATAGGGCATGGAAAGTGGTGAGTTATAAATGTTGATTGCATAACCCTCCTCAATCTTAGTAAGACATAATCGTATGGAGCATCAAAACAACACATAACACCTTAGATAGGGGAAAGATTTACGAAATTGCTTTATCTTACCGATGGCCATGCCTTCAAAATATTGCCAAAAGTAATGAGCTCTTCACAGAGGCTATAATCTCTCAAATTAGAACTCACATTTACTCTGTCCATAAAAGGATCAAGATTGACTCCATAATGAACATAATTAGGGTATTATGTATTCGATGTCAGACTATCAATATATCGGGTTATGCTTTCTGTTAGTGTCGAAGGATTGTTAGATTCTATAGACGAATGTACTGTTATGCATTATGGAAGTTATTCTTCGCAACCTAAAACCCTACTTACTGACCAATTGAGAACCTATGATAGCTTATTTGCTAAGATATCTTCAAGTTGACTTCAATCTAAACATGTAAAACAAAAGGTTAAATCTTGATTTCAATGTAAATATGATGAATTATATACATTAAATGTTGGTCCCCGATTCTTTTCTTACTAATAAGCATGTGTTCAGTTTATTTTGAGGTTTAGTTTGCTTAATTTGTTTTGGGTTAGGAGTTAATTAGCATGTCTATGGGTGAAGGAATTTATTTCTAGATTGATGGAAATAAAAAGGAGAAATTAAGAGTAAGTTAGAGAATTTTATGGTGTTAGTTAAAATTAAAAGAACAATATTACATAAGGACATTTTGGG
>JANZXR010000003.1:28917970-28934029 GCA_027575705.1 Erythroxylum echinodendron
ATATTATAGTCCATGATTAAACACCAATAACAGAACATACATACATACATACATATATATATATATATATATACGTGTTCTTCATCACTTTGACCCTAATTCTGGCCCATTTCATAGTCTCTCACTACCAAAATAACCAAAACAAAGCATGAACCTATCCACACTTCTCATATACTGCTTGAAATGTTCTAAGAAAGGTTTCGAGGTCCAACATAACTCCTACATAAGTTCAAGTATATCTAATCCTTTTAATCTTATTATGTGCTTATCCAAGCATAATAGTCTCCTCATCAAACTAGCTAGGTAACTTAAACCTATAGTGGACCAATATTCAAGTGGCATTGATCTTTCTTATGCCACACCTTTCTTGAGACATACCATATCTTTATTTTTTGCATTATCATTGGCTTCTTTAGGATGTTCCATTGACTTATTTCTATAACTTTGTGTTTATTTGCCTCACTTTCAAATTTGAAGACAAAGGTCTTTTTTATTAGTTAGAATGCTCTCTAATTCTAGCTTACCGCAATTTTTCTCTGCCCAAGATTGAACAAATGGAAAGAGAGTCTTTTGTCAAGAAAATAGCTTACTAAAGCAGAAGTCCGTCTTCATTCTCTAACTAATTTAATACCTCAATTGAAGGTGAAGCTACAAATGCTTTATTATGAAGAAAAAGGTATATCCTTTAGCTTTTCTAAAGGAGCATGGTCTCTTAAAACCTAACTCCAAGTTATTTTTGAGCTGTTTCTTTCCAGATTCATCGGTAGATCTTTACTAAGAAATAAGGAAGAAGTGGAAGCAAAAGAATTAGGATCAAAAGTGTTAGAGTTTCAAAGAGTTTGGAAGGAGGAGAGAGAGGCAAAGGAAGTGAGGGCCAGAGGGAGCACAAATAGATATTATAAGGTGGAGGAGCTCCAAATGTGTATGTTCCTGTTTTGGTTCCATTTCCATAAAAAGAAAGGAATCAAACAATGTGTAAGGCAGACATATTCTCGCATTTAAAAGATTCAAAAAGTGAATAAAAATGGGAAAAAAAGTGAAGGAGAGAGAGGTTTTAAGCCTACTTTTTTTATAAACTATTGGTGAACATTTATTATCTTAATATAATTATTAAATTTGATAACAAGACAGGTCAGATTGAATTTAACATAGATTGAGTTTAACTTGAAGTATCTGATAAGCGACCTAAGTTTGATGCAAGGTCATATTAGATTCGACTCATATCGTCTGAACTCGAGCTCGATTAGACTTTGGGTAGCCTAAGTCATGTCTCATCTCAAGCTCGAATCTTAGCTCACGTACTCCAGCAATCCTCATGTTTATTAATTGACAAACCATTAAAACATATTAGTAATATTCACTGTATAATCATTATTTATTAAATTACAAAATTCAAAATACGATTTTATTACAATGAGGAGGAAACATCAATTGACAAAAACTAAAAGAAAATAGTGAAAAAGAAATGAGAGAAAAACAAGTATAGAAATCAAAAGAGAATAAAAAAAAAAGCGTTAAGGAGAAAAGATGAGATAAGTAATTGTGATAAAGAAAAGAGAAGATAGTATAAATAACTATAATTATTTAAATCTAAATTCGACTCAAAATCTTACATTTTTTATAATCATTTCAGCATGTTCTAAATTAGCATTAATTTGACCTAAATTTATTGACTTAAACTGATGAAAACTAGATTAGAATGAGTCCAGGCTAACTTTTCATTCCTAATAATTGTCTTACCTACTCTCGTAAAATTAAAGCAACCACCTCAATCATTTAAGCTATACACCTTGGTAAGCAAAATTTAACTTAAATTTTGGAATATAGAAATATAAACATGTGATAATCACTAAATGCATGCATGACAAAAGTAAAATATGTCAACATCTTCCTTTCCAAATCAAGATGAGAGATTTTCTTAGAATGATTTAATTAAAGTTTCATATTCTTTCTTTTTTGTTGTTTAGGGTAAAAAAATTAGGCATAAGATAAGTCAGGACTGGCCGAGGGCCTAGCAAGGGTAGCGAGGGAATCCGCCTAAGGTTCATTATCATAAATAGTAAAATAAGGCTTATTTTTACTTTCATAAAAAATAAGGCTCATATTTTATTTCTTTTTATTCTTTATGATAGCCCAAAAATAAGTAAAATAAGAGCTTCTTTTTACTTTATCTAGGGCCTATAAAATATTAAGAACTACCCTTTAAAATACTAAGAACAACCCTGGGATGAGTTATGATTTTTTTAAAAAATTAAATATGAAATTGTATGGGTTATGCTGAGATGAGTTATGACTTTTTTAAAAATTAAAAATGAAATTGTATGGGTTATGTCACATCAATTCGTTCCAAGCTTGACATTTACGTATTAATATAACAAAAGTTTGAGATAGGAGGATTTTTTATTTTTATAAATTCAAAATCATAAAGTATGTTTCAGAAAGAGTTAAATTATGGATGAGTGATCAACCTTTTATTATTATATAAGAGGATGAAAAAGACTTACTTCTCCTTAATTTCACAAGATTTTTTAACATTACATGCTTCTTGCAATTTACCTCGTAAACCAAAAGAACAGCTTTGATGCAAAAGCAAGCACTTTCAATTGAAAAACAAACGACAAAAGCTGAATCAAGCATCATCTCTGCCAAGTGCCTCTCTTTGCTTATGCATATGAATTTTGAAGCAAGCTCCGTTGGTTCATTAGTCATGGGGTCCCTGTTCTAATAAGTAATTATTGGTCCGTGAAGTTTGGTGAATTTGCATTCCCGTAATGCTCGAAAATATATTTTTATCTAATAAAATCTCATTCTCATCTTTTAGTTCCCACCGCAATTTAGAAGCATGTCTCTTTCCCCTGGTAGGTAAGCTCTCAACACAATCAAACTTTTATTTTAAAACTTTAGCATTGAGAGAATCTCCACCATTTGAGGGTCCATATACATAAATTCAAAGTTTAATCCATAAAGAAAACAGACAAAATTGTGTTCAACGTGGCATTTAAATTGGGGCGGCTAGTGTTTTGCTTAACAAGATCACTGAAAGTGGTTGAGATAAATGCCCAAGTTACGGTGACACATGGAAGGGTAAGCTTTCATATGCTACTCTACAGGGAGCGCATAGGTTACGAGGATTGTGGTACGATAATATTTGCTGCAGCTGCACAGGTAACCTTTTTCGCAAGTGCTGGACATGTGATGTGACGAACAGTAAGTAAAGGGAGAAGAGTGCGTCTTTATTAGTTTTCTTTGTTATGATTATATCTCATTGTGTCCTCCTCCTTTTGCGTGTCTTTTTCGTTCAAAGTAAACATAACATCGGAATATTGCGGTGGAGAGGGCTCACTTAATTAAATCGTACGACAGCTTAGGACAAGCTATGACACTTGCCTGTGGTTGTTCAATGCTAGTAAGCATATAATTGTCGATCTTACGTTAAATTGAAGCCTAACAAGGAAAATAAAAGGTCTAACATGTTTGGTTTAGAAGTGGAGAGTGATTTTCGCATGCCAGGGGTAAATCAAACAGATCTTAAATGAAACCGCGTCCACAAAAAGTAACTGAAACAGTTTGAAGTTTTAACTTGGAACTGAACATACACGGACCGGTTCTAAAGGTTAGGATTATGAGAATTAGACACCGACAGAAGAAAGAAAGCAATCACCAGAGTAACCATTTTGCTGGTTATGCACAAAATTCTCACATGAGCCAACCCTTCTGTTTCATACCCGCAACTTCTTATGTTTTTGTCTTACCCTAAAACTACAATCTTCTTATTTATAGTAAGAAACTGGAAACAAAACTACCAACAAACCCTACTAGCCAGATATTTACATGTTATTCACAGTTTCTCTTGCCCTTTGCCTTCCATTAAGCAATTTTACTTTTTTTATTTAAATTCCACCGATTCTGAAAATTCAAAACAAAACAAAAAGTGAAAACTTTCTTCATTCATTAATGGATGAAAGTCCAACGGGTCATCAACCCAACTAGCACGCGCCTCACCGTTTATTTCACGTTTTCCTTCTCTCTGTTTTCACATCCCTCTTATGCTCAGTTTCTGGTCTCACAACTTCCTCTGACAGCCATGTCCGTGTTTCGAGCATCAAAGTTTTACCTAGGAATTGGTTTCTATTAAAGTCCCCACCTTTACCACTTCTATACAACTAAAGGGTTGTCCTTTGTTTGTTGCAATCATGCCTTTCCCGTGGAAAAAATCAAGAGTTTCCAGGATTTCGCGGATTGTGGCAGATCTTCAGTCCCCGAAACGCGGGAACTCTCTGGTGGTCGAAACTGGGTTTCCCACTTCGCTTGTGGATCTCTTTGTCAAGAACCGTGATAAGTTGAAAAGACCCTTTAAGAGGAAGAAGCAAAAGGTACGGAACCAGCGTTTGGTCGAGGAAGACGAGATAGTGATCTCTGATCCTGTAATAGTGACAAACTCAAGAGAGTTGGATGATGTGTTGGAGCAGGACCAGACTTTGGAAGCAAGGAATATGGAGGAAGAACGTGAAAATTTTGGTGGGTCAGAGCCGGTGAGTCATGATGACGAGAATCTGCATGGTGGGCATGCTAATGAGAATGAGAATAAGAATGGGAGACGGGTTTTTATGTTGAGTAGTTTGGTAATGTTTATGGCGTTGGCTTTGGGTTTGACCACCAAGAAGCTGGCTGTTGCGATCACAACGTCTGCCTTTGTCCTTATTTTTCTTGAATACCTTGGAAATTGCGTCCTTTGTTTGTCCAAACCGTGTTTGAGTCCGCAGACAGTCTCGGGTACTTGGATGCGAAGGTTGTTTTTCTTGTTTCCATCTGAGAGGGTTGTGCCAATTTCGAAAGAGGTGAAGAATTGTGGAAATGCGGAGAAAGGAATAATTGTTCTTGAAGAAGATGGATTTTCATCTGATTCGGGTGATATGGTTGATGCCCTTGATCACTTCCATTGTTGTATAGAGGAAATTCAGGTTCTGGAGTCTCTAATCTCAGAGGTTGAAGTGAATAGCAACGTGGAAAACAATATGCATTTACTTAGTAACGACAAGGAATTGGGGAATTTAGAAGCCAAGAAATTGGTGAGAGTTGTGGAGGTAGATGGAGATAGAACTGCAATTTTAACAAGTGAAAAGGAGTGTAGCCGACAAGCCAAAATCAGAACTAAGATGAGGATGTTGGTTCCGAAGAAGTTGCGTGAAGGAAAGAAATGGAAAAGGAGTAAGGGTAAAGAATCAGATGCAGGCAACGTTAGATGCTTGGAAGAAGATAAAGTTGAAGTGAGAGAAGAGGAGCAGACTGTTGATCCTCAAGGCTTAGAAATTGCAGGCAAGTCGTTAGCCTTTCTTTTAACAAAAGAAAAAGAAGGTGACAGAGAAAAAACTAAGAAACAAGTACAAGTTGTTGATCATGTTAGGAGACGTGTGGAGGCTGAGGCAGAGACGATTTTAGTTGGTGAAATTTTGGAGAGAAGGATGGCAATTCAAAGAAAGGATAATTTAAGTTATCCAATGTTCTTTGTTATCATTCTTGCTGGACTTATGGGGGGTCGTATCGTGGCCTTTTCACTTACAGTTGGATGGTGCTTAGCGTTGAAATTGTTTATGAGATGCAGGCGGTGTGTAAAAAGCCAGCGAATCTGAAACTAGACTCTTGGTTACTCTGTTCCAAGAGGATACTGCAGTGTACACTTATAATGAAGTATTCCTGAGTCTGGACAGGACGTAAAAACTGTACAATAGAGCATCCCAATTTTTTCGTTGGTAGTCCAAATTCAGTAGTTCATCTTGAACTGTAAATCAATAGACAGAAAACAAAAACAGTACAAATACTTCGGTGCCTATAGCGGATGATTTCATGAATCTAAGTCTTTCTAAATACTCACGCCTCCTTAGCTGTTGTTTCTTAGCCACAAATGTTTAGCTTCGTGCAGGCATGCTTATATTTGAGAGGACAGCATAGTTTAATATGAGGTTCGGTGTCTTTTTGTTGCTAATTTGGACTCTAAACCTGTGTTACCAACTGTTCCAGATGATTGCCAATAAATTGAATTACATTTAACTCTCTTCGGTATAGACTACTGATGATTTTTATCTGCAAATGAAAGTGGTGGGCGATGAGCTTGATGCTTATGGAAGTCTGAATATGTTGACGCAGTGCCAAAGTTGAGAATGTGAATGGAGAGTCATGAACTGTAAACCTTTCGCTGGATAGATGCTACAAGGATTTGATTGCCATGTATTCTGCTAGTTCTGCCTTCTATTCACGCCTTCATCTATGGCCACATAACACACTTCAACTTCGCCCTTTCATTCCCTACGATTGTGTCCCAAAATCCAAATGCAGCTTCAGCTTGTGTTGCTTCAAATATGGGAAGAAATTAAATGGTACCAAAAAGGTTAAATGACCCAATTTCGATTTGCTTCTTGTGGTTGGTTCCCTGCCTTCCTCATCTCAATCGGGATATAGTACTATACCTTCTGTTTTTTCTTTCATCAACTATATTGTATGCAATGAAGACCTCATATTTCCAAGGCTAAAGAACTTGTGCCAGGCTTCCTTCTTGTACAAAAACCTTCCATGATTCTTCTCGTTTTCGCAACCTGAGCCCATTGCCCTGCTAGAGCTCGAAAGTTCGACAACAGAATATATGTTTCATATGTGTCACAACTCAACTTCATAATTTCATCACCAATCTTGTCTCCAAGGTTGAATTCCGAGTATTTTATGCAAGCACTTAAAAAGGTTTTATAAGCTACAAGCCTGTCTTCAGGTAACAACAGTTTTACGAAATCTTCTACCTCATGCAAAAGTCCAGTTCTGCTCAAAAGATCAACTAAGCAGCCAAAGTGCTCGATCCTTGGTTGTACTTGGTAAGCTTCCCCCATTCTTTTGAACAATTGACAACCCTCATTAATTAATCCCGAATGACTGCATGCTTTCAACGCTGAAACAAATGTTGCAGCGTTTGGCCAAGCACCTTGAGCCTCCATCTGATAAAATAAACTCAAAGCTTCATTCCCATAACCTAAATTCCCCAGTCCTTCAATCACTGCAGTCCACGAAAAAGCATCTTTTTCTTCCATCTTGTAGAAAGTCACCAAGGCCTCCTCCATACTCCCACACTTAAAGTACATATCAATCAAAGCTGTCTTCAACACAATATCTTGTCTTATATTGTGGTAGTTAATGAACTGATGAGCTAACCTGCCGGAATGTAGGTCCGTTAAGCTGGCACATGCAGCAAGCACACTTACCATTGTGGATTCATCAGGTATCACCTGCTCATTTTCCATTCTCACGAAGAGGTCCAAAGCATCATGTGGACGCTTAGCTTTAGCATAGGCATGAACCAACAAGTTCCACAAGACAATATCTTTATCAGCAATCTGATCGAAAATATCACGAGCCATGTCTAAAGATCCCATCTCAACATAACCATTGATCAAAATTGTGCAAGACACCAAATCTCTACACAAATCCAATTCACTAAACAGTCTTAACGCCTCATTTGTCTTTTTACACTTAATGTACAAACCCAGCAGGGCATTACTTACATTCAACACACATGCTAAACCCAATTTCAACACATAACTATGTATAGCTCTTCCACACTCGTTTTCATCTAGTTGTGTGCAAGCTGACAGTATAATCACCCAAGTTATCTGATCAGGTCTAATGTAATCATTAATCATTTTCTTTAACAATACCACAACTTTACTCAGTGAACGTGTATTGGTACTGTAAGCACACATGACAGAATTCCAGCTTGCAACATCTCTTATGGGCATTTCATCAAACAGTTTGCACGCGTCGGTTAAAAGTGACACAGCACCATAATAATGGATTAAAGCATTTTGCACACATATATCACTTTGTAGGCCTATTTTGACAACATGGGCATGCAGTTGTTTTCCCGTAGAACGCCAATAGAGACGAGAACAAGCCTTGAATAAAACAGGGTAGGTATAATTATCAGGAAAGTCGGAGCCAAATGTAATGAAGTGGTTGTAGATAAGAACGGCTTTGATGGGTGTGGGAGATTTAGAATAGGCTCTAATAAGGCAGTTCCATGTGCGAGTGGCAAGGGCTAGACCAGTTGTGATGGTATGGGTGAGGATTTGATCAATATGTTTGGTGCTATGTGCATTTTGTTTTAGAGACAAAAGAAGTTTGTACAAGTGCCTATTTGCACATTGTTGTCTTCTCATGGTCTTTTGGCCTGTCGGCGGATGCACATCTCCTTAGAATTCCCTCTTAAAAGAACGATGCTTTACCTAAGCAGATTCATGGCATCAACTTCGACTGATATTTGTGGTCTAGGAAGGTCTAGATTTATTCCTAACTAGTAAGGATACTATTTCCAATTACTTGAAAAACTTAGAAACATCAAAGCATATATATTGAATCCTCAATATTTATGCAATTGTTGAAGTACTATCTTGATAATAAATTTTGTAGCAGTTTTCTAAATGGATAATAATATTGTAAATACTATACTACTATTGATACTGAATTTAGTTTTAGTACAGTGCTGAATTAGTATTAGTGAATGTTGGGTACCATTTCATATAAAATTTTAAAATTATAGAATAGTTATTGAATTTTTTAAAATTATAAAGTAGTTTCTCAATATATTGTACTATATGATTTAAAATTTTACATCAACTTTGTCTCCAAAAATTATAACAATAAAATAACAACAATTATTTATTTTTATTAATATTACGTTTCATATATTTCACGTTCAACTAATAATCGCAATTAATATAAAAAAGATCGATTAATCATCATATAAACAAAAATTAAGGACAATAAAAATTACTTAAAATGTTACAATTTTGACATATAATAAAAAATAATTATATTAAAACATCAAATAAAAAGAATGATAAAGATTTATAACTGTTTAAGTATTGGAACATGTGTTCATGCTGAAGAAATAATCAATTAGAAGTAAAACCTGAAACAAAATCTTTACAATGATATTCTTTCAACATTTTGGTCAACAACATTCCATAGATTGTTTGAGAATTTAAAGGGTATTCGGCAGGGGATCCTCTATCCCCCTACATTTTCACCTTGATCATGGAAGGCATGTCCAGGCTCTTGAATTCACTTAAAACTGCAAATGGCAACTTCTGCTATCACCATAAATGCTCTATAATGAAGTTAACACACTTAATCTTTGCAGATAACTTTACGTTATTTTGTGCCCCTGACACAACATCTATGAATGTTCTAATGCAATCATCACAGATCTTATCGGAATGGTCTAAACTGCGAATTAATATAGAAAAGCTGTATATATGTTTCATCAGATGTGCAGAACGCTAGGAAGCTGAGTAGAATTACGGGGTTAGTTGTAAAACCCCCTTCATTATCCTATTCAGGTGTGACCATCGCTTCTGTAAGGCTGAAGTACGCAGATTGCTCACCCATCCTGGAGCGCATAAAATCTAGAATCATTTCTTGGCAAAACAGGTTTCTACCTTACGCAGGTAGGATTACCCTAATTATTTCGGTACTATCGAGTCTCCAAAGGCATTGGTTAGCACATGCAGTTCTACCAAAGAAGATCATAAAGAATATTGATAAGTTATTAAAAGACTTCTTATTTGTGAGCTTAGGTGATCTTACGTCATCTTATGGCAACAATTATTAAAATAATTAATAGCATTCTTTCATTAACTTCATTTTTTTGAGGTAAAACTTAGTATGAAATAGATACCATGATTCAAAATTCCCTATCAGGAAACAAAAAAGAGTAAAGTTGTCTTTTCCATCTCTTTTTTATGACTACAAGATAAGGAATGTACAAAGAAGACTTATTTTTCATATTAGTCTTGATTGCTCCATTCGCTCTCTCCATGGAATCATAAAAATATCACATTGTTGCCTTCGCATTGCTATCAACCAAATGAAGTGTTCTCACCAAAGACTCATAAACTCAGATGATAAATTGATACTGGGACTAAAATTCATGATCTTTAAGTATAACTCTAGAACCCTCCTATTCAACATTAGACTTGGCGTGTTAAGATACTACTCACCACTTATAAACATTTGTCTCAACTCCTTCATTAGAATAAAATACAGAAGTAATAAGAAATAGTTGTAAATATTGTAATAGTAGACGACGCAAATTTCTACCATTGTTAAAACCCTTTCTCATTATATTCAGGACCCATGTATATTTGTAGATGAACATGGTTATTTTTTTTACTTTCTGCATAGTCTCATCAATAATAGGAAAATAGCTAATATCTCATATATTTTCTAACATCAGGTTAATGCAATGTATAACACAAAGAATCTAATAAAAAGACTATATGTATAAGCAGAATTATTGTCAGTAACAATATGTTTTGACTTAACATCATTCACAGCTTCATCAAATATCTGAAACAAAATATCAACATTCCTAATAAGACTATATTTATTAATAGATTTCAAAAACATCATCCCGTCTGCAAAATAAACTAAAAAATTAATAATAAACTCTTGTCTTCTATTTGTCTAACTATTACACATAATTGAGCAACCATAAGTAGCCTAAGTCATTCTTCTTTTATCCAAATAACTTTTTATTTTATAAATAGAGATGTTCATAAGTTTACCTCTATAGTCAAATTCAAAGAGCTTTGTATTATGGACCATAAGAGGCAATAACATCTACTCTAGATTGATAATAATAAAACTAAGTAGTATTGAACGTTATACCTTAATCATACTACCATCTAGTCATTGTCATGTTCACATTATGAGCCATTTCTTTAAATTGTAAGGTATCATGGATTGAAGGCGGAACTCTAAGAATTGTCTGTGGTGCAAAAGTAAGATACTTGTCTTCTTCTTTTCCTAAGGTCAAGTGCAACATTCCTTTCTTGTTGTATAGGAATATTACTTTCAACATTTCTACTATCATCTTGACAACTAAAAAAAGAACTTCCACTATTAATTTTATAGTTCAATCTTTGTCTTCTATCTTTCTCATGTTGATACTCTTCAAGTAAAGTTTTCATTCGTCAATTTACATCATGAATCACCTTCTTACAAGGCTCTACTTCACCTTTGACCTAGCTAAATGCTTATTTGATCTGATGATTCCCTGACCTTTTAAATGCATGTTGCAATACTAGCAAATAAGATGGTTCTTTAAGCTATTGGATCATCGAATCTTAAACTTTAAACTATTGAATTATCAAGAATATTTGAACTTTTCTCCATTTATTTATAAAATAAATAAAAACATATGAGAAAATTAAATTAATAAATTTGTTATCAACTGTTATCAAAACAATGTGTATCACTCAACTTAAAACAAATACAAACGCAAAACTTAGATTCTAAAAGCATATACACAACTTCGAACTTCAAAAATATACATGCATCTTATATTCCCAGTCAATAGTCCGAGAATCATTATTAGTAACGACTGACTAACAACTTTGCAGCATTATATGGTATACAAATGCAAGTTGACTTCACTAACTTACATAAACGATTGCCTTCTATCAGCTTGGTTTCGTACCGTTTTGGTACTATATGAAATTTATAACGTTAGTTGATTGCTACTGCATTTATATTAAATATTAATTCGTATTATCAACAATTGTCTAAATAATTTACCGTTGTCACGTAACTCATCATTCATAATTCAAACCCTTGTTTTGAAGAAGAATATAAATGCCTTATGTATAAAGATTTCCTAGCCTAGTGTTTACTAGTTAGCTAAGTTGTAGGAAAGGCCTTGAAGAATATGTTCGGAAGTCAGTGAAAGCAAAAAGTTTTAATCCCAGTTAAGTTTCAGCTTTTATGCTAAAACTTTGGCAAGCTAAACTTCCAAAAAAAGCCTTTGACGAGGACTAAACTCAAGGTCAATGGTGAAGGTGGCAGTCAGAATGTTTTAGGGGCGATTGATTCATACAGGAGAATAATAATAGGAATAAAAATAAATATAATAAAAAATAAGAATAAATATTATTATTATAATTATGATGGTTGTTTAAGAAAAAGGAATGATTACCATTACTATTGACAGTAGTTAGTTTGTAAAAAACATATGAAAATAATAATATATTATAATTAATTAATTAATTATATTAATTAATTAATTACAATATGTTGATTAATTAAAATATTGTAATTAATTTTAATTAATTATATTATAGCTAATTAATTAATTAATTATAATATTTTAATTAACTATATTGTAATTAATTAATTATATTGTAATTAATGAATTATATTTTAATTAATTATTAATAATGTTTTAATTAATTATATTGTAATTAAATAATTAATTACAATATTTTAATTAATTAATAATTATATTTTAATTAGTTATATTTTAATTAATTATAATAAGCACACTCTTACATAACAATGATACTCATTTTTTGAGATTAGGAGAGGAATGGAGTATTACCCAAAAATTAGTAATCAAAATAATGACTCTATAATTATAGTTCTTTACTAAACTTAGGGGTGTTTGGTTTGAGGGTTTGGAAACGAAGGAATAGAATAATTGTAAAAAGCAGTGTTTGCTTTGAATTTTCAATCTTAGAGAAATGAATTTATCCCATTAAATTTGGGAATTTACTAAACTCACCAAGAGGGTGAGTATTGAGTTTTCATTACAATCTAAGTTTTTATCACGTTTATTTTTTACTCTTTTATCTCCAACCTTTGCCCTGCCATTCTCTTTACTTCCTTATCGCCTCTGAATTCCTTACTAGGGATGTCAATGAGCGGGTAGCAAGCTGGCCAGCCCGTGACCCGTCGGGCTATGGGTGGACCTGCCTGGCCCAACCCATTTATATATATTTTTTAAAAATACAAAATGGCGTCGTTTTGGACCATTTTGTCCAAAATGAGAGGGCCACGGGCCACGGGCCGGCCAACCATAGTCGGCCCGTGGCCCTGCCCAGCGGACTATGGTCGACCAGAGGCTTGGCCAATCTGGGCAGAAATCGGGCCAGGCCGAGTCAAAATTGCCATCGCTATTCCTTACGATCTTCTATCCTACCTTATCGCGTCTCGTTTTTTTGTTCTGCGTCTCCATATGAGAACTGATTACTTTTTTTTGTAACTGTAAGTTAAACATATAGAGATAGCCCCAATAAACATATGAACGACAAATTATTTTCATTTTTATTGAGGGTAGAAATGGTATTATATTATCTTTCATTCCCATTAATGCAACAAACTAAACAATATTATTGATATTAATTCAAAAACTTAAGTTACAAACCAAACATTATTTTTTTATTTTTCATACTTATCCCTATTTCTTTCTACTATTATCCCTATATCCATAGCCAATTCCGTACTCGAATCAAACGCCTAATTAATCTTTCGTTTCATATCTGTTACTTCTTCAAATGCCTAATTAATCTTTCGTTTCATATCTATTACTTCTTTTCATACCTACTAAAGAAGCACACCCTTTAACTTTTTAGGTTACCGTATTTAATGCAAGAATGATAACTACGAATCCATTAGTTTTTATTTTTCCTACAACTTAGCTGTTCCATGGGTCTTTTGTATTTTATGCGAGACAGATAATACGGTAAGCGAGAATAAAATAAACATAACGGACGATTTGATTCTAATTACAATGACTCATTTTTACGTTAAACTAGGAGATAAAGGCGGATCCCATTTGCGTTCAACGTTGACGTAGCTGCAAGCCTAAGATCATTATGGCTACCAGTGGTAATGTACCTTTTAAATTTTTTATGTATACGCAAATCTTGACTTTCCCATGAAGTAATTAATAAATAAGTGGGCGAAATGGAAGTTTATCATTCTTCCAAGTGCCCCCATTGGGCATGTATTTTAACGATATTATATGATAATTTAGTTTGGAATCAATTAGATTTATGGTTAATAAATTAAATTAAATTTGTTCTAAATTAAACTTAAACTTAAAATTATATTTATAGATTAGACAAATTTAAAATTAATAAATTAAATTATATTTAATTAGTGTTTAAATTTGAAATTTTTTTAATCTGAAAAAGCTGCACTTACAATTTTAATAATCCTTTCTTGATTTTGGCACCTTTTTCACCCAAAAATTTAGTTTTTGTCCCCTTAAATATAACTCATTTTGCATTTCAGCGTGCAATAATTTCAACAAACAAAATTTCAGGAACTCTAGATCTTGGCAAATGCTATTAAAAATCACGAGCATTTAGGTGATTTCAGAACTGAGAATAGGAAAATCGGATTGACGTGCATGCCATTTCGCACATACTGAGGGCTCAGGGCAACAGTAGAATTACTGCATGCACCAAATAAACGCAGCTAAAGGATAAATGGAAAGTAAGGACTTGTATCCACAGTTCCATACAGGCAATTGTAAACTAAACCGTGAAGACTCTCAAAAAGAAAACCTCAGGCATGTAAGATAATACAAAACCACTTTTCTCTCTACAACAGATGAAGTCAGATCTATTCTTTACCCCTTTCCATTTAGAAATACGATAGCAAATATGGGTCTACAGCTCTCATAGGAAGAAACTCCATGAACAAATCCTAGAAGATTAAGATGTCTTTGGTTCCCTTTTTGCTCCCATCTTCCTGACAAATTTTTGACTTAATTTTATTCTTTGCGCAAGATCCCTTTGTTTTGCAAAGGTGGCAGGGTACAGCATGGCATCTTATTTTAGTAAAGTGACCAAGATCATAACAGTGCCAAAAAAAAGTAAAATCATAATAGAAATAATGTTTAAAGCTATGTTCTTGTTACCTGAATATATATGTGGAGCTTCAGATTATCAGGAGGCTTTAGAAGAATGTTAATGTCCATAGGATTACACTAGGGTTTTAGTTGTGAATGAAAAGGAAGAAAAAGACGTAGAGGAAGAGGAAGAAAACATTGGAAATGACCATGTTTACAGAGAATTTTGGAGAGAAGTTGTTCATGCCCTCTCTATAGATGGATTAAAAGAAAGACATTAATAAAGTTGGAAAGCCGGCCAAAACCTGAATACAAACGAAATGAGTTTCGGTATTTTCAATTTCTACTAAACCTAAAGCTTCCCATTTTTCACAGACTCCTTCAACCTTGATCAGGATTTTGGACACTCTTTGTTTGTTTCTGTCTTTAAGAGTTGTTTACAAAGATAATGTGCAAGCAGGCTGGGTAGATATTATTGCCGATAGAAACTCTATATTAAACAAAAACATATCCATATCTGAAAGTGTCCAAGTTTTCATCTTGAAACAGTATTTTTTTTAAATAATACTATCATTTCTGGGACAGTACTTCAATTTCATGCATAAATGTGGTTAATAAAATTGTAATGTTCAACTACAATTAACTGGACTATGCTATGATAATAATTTTAAAAAAAGATAAGACTTGAAGATTCATAGAAAAAGAGTGAAATGCATCTTATAGCAATTTGAAAGCTTGGGTTGTGCTCTGTTTCCTAGTGATTGGCAAAGAGGTGGTAGTGTTGTGATAAACCTATTGGGATGTCGAACCTGATAGAAATATTTAGTTTTCTTTATTTCTAGCAATAAATAATAGGAGATATGGAAAAGTAATTAATATTTTAGTTTGGGTAGGATTCTATTTCGATATTCTATCATAGTCTAAGTAGGATTATGTTTCCATATTCTACTGTAGGTTCTCGGTATATAGTGAACCTTAGTATTCTGTCACTAGACACTACAAGTCAAGAGGGAATAAAATTCCTAACGCAATCTTAGACATTGGCACATTGTTGAACCATGTAAAAAATTATTTCATTTAATTTTCTTTCCCTAAATTTATTATTGTTGTATGTATTTTTATGACTGTTGATCCTAACAAGTGGCATTAAAGTAAGGTTAAGAACTTCGAAGATTTACAACAATAGAGTACGAGAAGGTGAAAATAAAGAAGTTCAATGAAAAGGATTAAGATGTTGATTGAAGATTATTTGAACTAGAAAAGTTGAACAATTTATGGAGGAAAAATGATTTTGATGATTTATTTCCCTCAACAATATACAGTATATATAAGAAACGTGTGAGCTGTTACTTGCTAACTAATTCCCTTAATGGGCTCCTAGT
>JANZXR010000003.1:28934948-28952064 GCA_027575705.1 Erythroxylum echinodendron
ATTATTGGTTCTTTACTTTACCTTACAGCAAGCAGACTTGATATTCTGTTTAGTGTTTGTTTGTGTGCTAGATTTCAGGCAGATCCTAGAGAATCTCACTATGTTGCTATTAAAAGAATTTTAAGATATCTATTAGGTTCTACTGATCTTTGTTTAATGTATGAGAAAGGTGAGGATTTTAGGTTAATTGACTATTTTGATGCTAATTACGTTAGAGACAGGATTGATAGGAAGAGTATAAGTGGACGCTGTCACTTTTTTGGCCATAATCTAGTTTTTTGTTCTAGTAATAGGAAAAGCTCAATTGCTCTATCGACTGCAGAAGCTGAATATATGTCAGCTGTAAGCTGTTGCTCACAGACGTTATGGATTAAGTATCAGTTAGAAGATTATTCAATACAAGAAGAACAAATCCCAATTTTATGTGACAACACAAGTGCTATCATCCTATCGAAGAATCCAATACAACATTCAAGGGTAAAACATATCGAAGTTAGGCATCATTTCCTACGAGACTATGTACATAGGAGAATCGTTAGTCTACAGTTTGTTGAAACAAATCATCAATGGGCAGATATTTTCACTAAGTTTTTGAATGAAGAAAGATTTAAAGAAATCAGACGAAACTTGAATATGGTAGTGTTGAGTGACCAATCGTCTAACACGTTATGACTTAGATGATTTTCAGAGAAGGAAGATAAAAAATCGTAAGTTTTCAAAAGCACAACAACTGTAAGTTACGGACGGTACCTTTTGAGAAGATATTAAAGGGAAATCCTCTCAAAAGGTTTAGAACATCACCTACCCTAGAATGCTCTTGAAATCCTCTGATATCAACTTTTGCAGAGCTCTCAACAAAGCGTTTCATTACTCTTTTCATGATATCAAGTTCTTCCGGTTTACATTCTCATCTTCAGATACTAACCTCATTACTTTGAGAAGTTTCTATTGTCTATAGATCACAATGGAGCAAGCTATGATTTATGGAAAACACGTTTATTTCAACTCCTTAAAGCAAAACTAGATGGATATTGAACCAGAAGTTGATGCAGTGGGTTGGAAAAACTTCTTCCAGGTTCGTCAAACAGTCTATCTGAATAAAGTATATGAGTTTTGGAAGAATGCAAAAGTAGTAGACAATACTATAGTATCAATGGTGGATAGATTGTCATTTATTGTGACACTAGAGCTAATCAAGAAGGTTAGTGGATGTCCATGTGTTGGAGTAGAGGTTTCTCATAAAGTAAGATGGATGATTGAAGGCAGTGTAGAGAAGGCATATGTCAATCAACAACTATATGGAAATAGTGACCCAAAGGACAAGAAGGCGTCAAATCTTATTCCGAAGGCTAGGGTTCTACATGCAATACTTTTCAATGTGTTCTACCAAGAACAGGTTCGAAGAACATTGTGATGATGATAGATGAACAATGCCTATTCTATCTATTCAATCATCAGGCTATAAATCTTCCACATTTGATTTTCAAGTATATGATGAAGATGAAGAGGGATTCTAACGCCTTACCATATAGCATATTGCTAAAAAGAATCTTTAGAGATTCTGGAATTCTTTTTGACAGAGGAAACATAATGAAGATGAATATCAAAAGCATTATTAAAGCATCAACTACATGTAGAATGGGATTGAAGTCTCAAGAAAAGGAGGATATAGCTTCTATGGCAAAAGCAAAGACTGAGGGGGCGCGTATTGTCAGGTGCAGTGTGAGTGAAAATGTTACACCCACAAAGAAGAAGAAACCTCAATGCTTAGGAAGAATGTTTATAGAAGAACAGAAGAATAAATCGTCAGAGGTAGCAATTAAAGCTAAGACAATTTAACAAAGAGAAGAAAGCCAGGTGCATCTATCTGAAAAACAAGTGTCGTTGAAAAGAAAGGGGGAGACACTTGATTTTGAGAAAGTCAAAAAACCAAGAAGATCACCAAGGTTACTAAATTTGCATCAACAAGAGCAAAATAGAGGGAAAGGTTTGAATCTTGGTGAAGATTCTGAAAAGATAGAGAAAGCACCACAGGCTACTAGATCTTTGGTTTCAATTTTGCAAGAATAGCCGGAAAAATCAATAAAAGAGACAGAAATTAAGAGGAAGTTAGTCAAGGTACATGTTGAACCTATACTGGTCATAATAGATGACAAAATCAACAAAAGAGATAGAAATTAAGAGGAAGTTAGTAAAGGTACATATTGAACCTATACTGGTCAATAATCGATCTATACATCTTCTAAATCATGAAGAAAGGAGTTATATGGGATTCTAAGAGATGAAAAGTCAGAATCATATCTGTTGAAGATAACTATAGATCGGTATACTATTTATCCAGCTACAAGTAGGACATTGATCAAGATTGTACCAGATGTACAACCTAGAGCTTCAAACATTGTACGAAATGTAGACAAAGGGAAACAAAAGATGTACCCTAAAGGAAACACAGGTGACCTTACAGAAGAGCAAATACAAGTAGCTGTGAGAAACATAGATGAGTCATGCAATGCAGAACAATCAAGAGGAATCTATGTTTCACATTATATTTCAAAAGCATCAGGAAGTCATTGTGGACACTTCACCACAGATGCAACTTCTCAGGTAGATGGAAGAGTGACAAAAGGACAGTACAGAACTATCATAGTTAAAGGTTTTAGTTTCAACTTATAGAATTTTGTCCACCTAATCATGCACTTTAGACCTTTGAGTTCTATATCTTCAATTAAAGATGTCCTTCACCTTTTTGGAAAACCTATTCCAAAACTACCTAGACCTGATGACCTTGATCTCTTTGATGGCAAACAATTGTTCAAACCTCCTGTTGTCAAAATTATTGAGTTAGATGTTTTATCTTCAGAAATACTTGTTGCTATAAACTTCTATCCATCAAGTACGCCTCAACAGGTTCCTACTATTGGTATGAAAGAAGTTAGTCACTCTCAACAGTGGATTCAGGAAGCCTTAATTAAGGAGATTAAAGAAATTTATACTAAGTTTGATGATCTGAGTGACTCAGTGGGTGATCTACATGAGGAAGTAGCATATCTACGAGTTTCAATTGAAGAAGACATCAAGTTGATCAGAACTGATATGCAACATATGTTTCCTGAAATAATGAGGCATCTTTGATAAACTTTTTGATTAATAATAAATAGGGGGAGAAAATCAGAAGAATAGGGGGAGAAAAGTAGAAGAAAGAAAAGCAGAAGAAAGAAGAGAAGAACAGATACAAGAAAAGACGATAGCATATGTGTATATTGCTTGTTGTCTTCTTATTCATTATCTGAATAAAATTCGTTCATTCACTTTTATGTTTCCAAAATTATGATTATTTGTTATCATCAAAAAGGGGCAGATTGTTAAGTTAAGAAGACTTCACTATAATTAATTTTGGTGACAACCAAATAATAATAATAATAGAAATAAAGGAACTATTTTGATGAGTGTGTTAAGTGTGCAGAAGAAGCGCAAAACACAGAAGAAGTGGAACACAGAAGAAGCAGAGCACACAGAAGATAGGAAAAACACAGAAGAAGTGAAGAACACAAAAGAATGGAAAACATAGAAGAAGCATAAAACACAAAAGAAGTGAAAACACAGAAGAAGCAGAAGGTACAGAAGAAGTGAAAGCACAGAAGAAGCAGAAGATACAGAAGAAGTGAAAACATAGAAGAAGTAGAAGATACAAAAGAGGTGAAAACACAGAAGAAGCAGAAGATACAGAAGAAGTGAAAACACAGAAGAGGAAAATACAGGCGATACAAAGAAGAAGATACGTTAGTACGTCTGACAGTTAATTAGTTAGAGTTAGTTACAGAACTCAACTGAATAATGGTTCTACAAGATTCAAGAAGTATTTATCAAGAATCAAGAAGCAGTTGGAGTCTTAGGCTATAAATACTAGTCGTAGTTGAAGATTGATCAACTTTTTGAAAACATTTGAACTTTACAACTTTTGAGCTTTCAAGTGTATACTTACGAAAAGAAAAATTCTGTAGTACGATACTAAGAGAGCAAACCCTACTGTAACAAAAGCTCACAATATCTTTCTAGTGAGAGAAAGAAAAGGCTAAGAGCTTGGAGAGGCTAAGATAGCAAAAAGAATACTTTATGTAAGAGACCTGAAGAGGCTCTGGAAGGGAAGAAAGAATACTTGTAAATTTTTCGAAGTATAGTGAAAACTCAGACAAACTCTGAAGACTGGACATAGCCCACGGTTTGGGGTGAACCAGTATAAAAATCGCAGCATCTATCTTCTATCCTTTTACGTTACTCTATTTTGTTGTTAAACAAGTATGTAGAAGTTATTTGCGATTTAACTACGTAACTAATATTGTATAACTTTTGTGGTATTCTTTTAACAAGTTAGAGAAGTTCTTAACAAAATAGATTAAAGATTTTGTATTCACAAAAAGATTACACAATTTAACCTCCCTTCTTGTGTATTTCATATATTATAAGTGAATTCTATATTAATGTGTGATTTACTTCAATATTTGTCTAACTCCATCATATTATAAGAAGTCCTAGCCCTTTTCTCTTTTAAAAAATGTGAAAGAGAGTTTATCAATAATGGGTTAGAAGATGAGGTCGAACCTGAAACTGAAGTTAAAACTGAACTGCCTCCACTACCAAGATCTCGTTCATAAGTTTGTTGCATTTGACTTGATAATTATTAAAGCATTGATACCATAATTGTTTCATGGTATGCTCACGCTCTTGAGCTTTACCACCGTAAAATGCATTATAAATATATTTAACCTCGTCCATCTTATATCTCGGGTCTAACACATATATCACTGTAACAATTTCTTCAACTTTAGACTAATAAGAATTCAACTTCTCTGCCATCTACTCCGCCATAGTTCAGAAAACTTCATTGGAGTCAAAAATCCACATTGATAAAACATGCTTTATATTGGACAAAGTGCTAAAGATACTTTGTGAAATTGGAGATTTTGTTCTTGAAAACAATTCAGTCACATCATAGAATAATTTCAACTTCACACAAAGTTCTCTAGCTAAATCCCATTGATCTTTTATTAGCATGCATGTATACTAAGAATCTCTTTCAACTAGTCTAATAAACACCTCAACATATGGGATTGTTGACTCCAACATCTTAAAGGTTGAGTTTCATCTAGTTGGAAAATCCAAAACCAACTTCTTTAAACTTAGAATGCATAAAATTTGTGCACTACTTTCAAAAGTTTCAACTCTTTTAGGAGTTGCACTCTAATATAGAACACTATTCCAAATACAATCTAATGCTTCCTTTATCATGTCCAACTGATCCTACACAATCAAGTTAAGAATATGCACAAAAACATATATGAAATAACTAACCAATAAGCTCCTAATCCGCATCTTACCTTTCAACTTCTCAATCATAGCATCATTTGTGCTACAATTGTCAAATGTAATAGTGGATAGTTTGTGTTTGATGTTCAAATTCATCAAACAGTCTTTTAACACATTTGCCAAATTTTCACTTGTGTATGGTTCCGACACATAAATGAACCTATTATGTATAAATATTACCAAAATTAATCATAAATTCACAATAACGAAAAAAGTAAATGATTACAATATTAAAGAATATAAATTACCTCAAAAGTCTACTGCATGGCATCCAATCATTATCAATATAATATGTCATCACTTCCATACAACCCTTCTTTTGGTTTTCCGTTGTCCACATTTCTGTTGTTATTGCAGTTTTCTTCTTGTCCTCATAAATTTTGAAAATATCGTTCCTTAATGTATTCCCACTTGGAACCTTGAAAGTCAGTTGGAGTGAATTAAGAAATATCCTAAATCTTTTTTTTCAACTATAGACAATGGTTGTTCATCTCCTATAATCATATTGGCCATCAAAATCCTTGATTTGTCGTTATCAAAAGTTGTTATGTTCATTTCACTTTTTCCTTTCATAAGGTTAGGGGTCAAAAATGTTTGACCTCTTAAAACCATCTTCCTTTTAGTACATGATTCCATATGTCTCTTTAAATGAGATGTTTTACCTTTAGAACCACTCGAATACAAGTTTTGACAATACTTACACTCTGCTTTTTCAATTCCGTCGGTCAATATAGTCTTGGTAAAGTGATTCCAAACTTCACTTTTATGTTGAGTAACTTGAGTTCTAGTTGAAATTCTATCCTCAGTTGGTGTCGAAATAGAAGTTTCCACTTCTACCTTCAGTACTAGATTAGAACTCTCAACTGAAGGAATATGCTCATCCATCTTGAGGTTAGAAATAATCAACATATAATAAAGATTCGTTAATTTAAAGTACTTTGATTTAACTAAGATTTGTTAAACTTCTAAGTTTTGGCATTAGTGAACATTTAAAGTATTTTGATTGTCAATACATGTTTGTCTGGATGTTAGCGACCTTCTCATCTACTTGCTTATCTTCCTTGTTGTATTTATGTATGATATATAACTAATGCTTTGCTCTGATTTGCTTGTGACTTAGATTTCAAATAGCCTTTTGGAGAGCTTCCATCAATCTTTATTTAGTAATGTAATATTCCCATTTCCCTCATTTTTCAACCATTTACATTAATCCCTTTCCGTTTTCTACTCTTCCCTAGTCTCTATTCTTTAATCCACTCATTAGATACTTTAAAAGATGAATGAAAACCCCTTATTGTTCATTCCTTCCTCATTATTAGTTTATTCCCATTCTCTTATATTTTCATAAGATACAGAAAATTAACTTATTCCAACTAGAATGTGTACTTTTTTTAATATCAAGTCACACAAACATAAATAAATCAGTAGATCTATACCTATCAAACATTACTATACACACATACACATGATACCATATAATCACTAATTCTTGTTTGGAAAAAAAAAACACTTTCTCTTTAATCTCTTGGAAAAAAAGAATCCACTTTCTATTGCATTATTTGTGAAAGTTGAGGCACAATTATAAATAAATAAATATAATATCCCTTCTATGTTGCATGTCAACTTAAACTAGTCAAAGTATATTTGAAACAAGTCCTATCATCGATAGACAATATAACTTGAAAAGTGTTAATTATGGGTAGGACTAACTTGCAAGTTCTTGCTTTTTAATGTTTAAAGAGTCTAATTTTAGCAAGTTTTGTTCTAAAAATCATTACTGCTTTGGAGTTGAAACAAAGGTGCCATAGTTTACAAAACTAAAAACAAGAATATATGTTATCAATGACCCATCTGACATATATAACATTGTTGATCGATTAATTTATAACAAGCTAGTTAATTAATTTATAATGAGTTGGTTAATAAGTTTAATGTTATTGTTATATGATCATTTGGGTGTTTGGATTCTCTATAAATCTTGTCCATATTATTCACATGGTTAGGAAAAGAGGAATTGAGTTTATCAGTTAATAACATATCGTCAATTTGTTTAATAATTAAGGTCGATATTTATCTCAAATGAGAATAATTAAATTTAAGATAGTGAAGATAGTAAGAAAAGAGGAATCTTATGCATTGATCAGCCTTTGATTAAATAAATGCAATAAGATTAACACTCAAAAGATAAACATCACTGTTATGATACTATCCTTAGGTTTGTCAAGAAGGTACAAAAATTAATAACCCATTGCCTGAAGGTCAAGTATGTTAAGATACAGGAGTTCGAAGCATTGAACAAATAAAATCCATTTTCTTTAAACATACACTATACATGCATTAAAGAGTTGGGCATTTTGTGATACACTATACACACATTATCCCAAATTCCCATTATTAATATACAAAGTTCTCAAATTAACCAAATCAGATCAATATCCCCAAACCAAACGACAATAATATCAAAATAAAAGCCCAAAATTGAAAAAAGAGATTACCTTATTTACAATACGTTGGACCATTGGTTAGTTAGCGCACTGTGACTTGACATGGCATACAAAGGAGCTGGGGAAAGGGCAGATGATAGAAGAAGAAAAAATGAGGAACGTGACTAGGTGACACGAATAAGAAGAGCAAATGAAGAATATAATAATGACGTGAAAAAGAAGTGGTGAAGAAATGATAGTGGTAGATTGCATAATGTTTGAGTGGGTAGTGTAGTATGTGTTTAGTTGTTAAATTGAATAATTAGTGCATGTTTAGGTTAGGATTGTGTTATTTAGTTATTCATTTGTGTTTAAAGTGTTATATATGTTATGAGTATGTCATTGACCTTAAATTTTGTATATTTAAGGTGCTTTGATGTGTTTATTAGCGTTTCAGGTCAAATATAAAAGAATGAAGGAGATTCGAATGAAGCCCAGAGCAAAACCCAGGGCTATGATCTTAACAAAAGCCTAGTGGAGGCATACGATCATGATAGAAGAAAAGCTTGGTGCGACAATCGTGGATTGCATGATAAAGGCGCAGATAACCTTCCACACTTAAGTTTTTGAGGGACTTTTTGGATTTTTTGGTCATGGAAAAACCCTAAGGTTTATCTTAAATGGAAAAATACTATATAAAGAAAGAGAAATGACATAAAAAATAGCTCCATCCTTTGCCACTTTGAGAAAGATCTAAGGAGAGAGGAGGAAGAACAGAGAAGGAGGAGAAATGAAGAGGGGAAAAAGGAGGCAGTTATGCTACCATCTTCCTGATCAATTCTGACCCTTTTAAGTGACTTTATTTTCATCTGTATTGTTCTTTCTTTTGAATGTATAAGATGGATTTGTTAGTAATAGACTCGGGTTTGATAATGATGTTCTAAAATTCTTTAGGGATTTGTTCTTGAATCAATGTTAATGTGAATACATTGGGTGTTATGATTATTTGTTGTATTTGTATGCTTCAGTAATAAATTGAGAGAGTGAGCCGATAAAAAAATGATTAGATTAGGTAATAAGAGTTAAATAACATAATAGGTCACATAAATAATCAAATTGGGAATTTAGACTAAGAGAGAACTCATGTAAAGACTCGATTGTCTATCAGAGGGCTTCAGATCTGATTGTAATTGTGAGTTTTTTATTAATTGAGAGATTGAAAATTCCATAATTCAATTAAGGGTTATGATTTAGGGTTTAATGATTATAACTCAAGAGACAGTAATCCACCCTTCGAAATTCTAGGGTCGATATTGTATTAACTTAAAATTAGTCATGTTAACATTTGATGATAGGATAAATCCCCTTCTCATATTAGACTAATCTTCCTTGTGTGATTTCCATTGTTAATTTGGTGGTGCTCAATTTGATACTCTTTATGTGTTAGTTTTACATTTTTATTCCAATCAATCATCTTCACATGTTTACTTTTCTATGCAGTTTTATTTTCTTTTTAATAAATATTTAAGCCTTAGACAATTAGAATTAGATTAGTTCAACAACTTTCCGAGGGATCGACACCTGACATACTAAACCCATGACCTGTGCGCTTGCAGTATTTTGAGGTTTTAAATAGACTAAAACATGCCTCAACAAGTTTTTGGAGCTGTTGTCAGGGAGTAATAGGATTAGTTTATTTCTTGTAGTCTAAGGCGTTCTCACCACTCTTGTGTCTGTGCATTTGCATGAACATAAGAGTCACTCGAAGTTCAAGTCCAACCACCAAAACCTTAGCACTAAACATCACTCACTTGAAATGAGCCATTCGAAGGGCCAAATGCCAAGAAGAAGAAATTGAAGAACTGATGGTTGAGGAATTTTCTCATGAGCCTAAAGGAACCAACTTTAGACCCTTATGGATTTCATGAGACCAGTATTTAATGTAATCAATCAAGGAGTTGCTAGACCTCTTGTTTAAACACCTTAATTTGAAATTAAGCCAGCCTTACTTGTTGTAAGCAAATGTGCAAATTTACGAACTAATCAATGAGGATCCCAATGAATATATAGTGAACTTCCTTGAAATATGTGATATCTTTCCATATCATAGGCAGTCAAAAGATGATGTTAGGATGAGGCTTTTCCCCTTTACATTAAAGGATAATGCTAAAGCTTGGTATCACTCTCTCAGTCCCTTAAATGTCACAACCTGGGAGCAATTAGTACGTGCATTCCTAGACAAGTATTTTCCCCTCATTAAAACTACGAAGATAATAAAAGAGATTATGAATTTTCAACAAAGTGATAGGGAATCACTTTACGAGGCGTGGGAGAGATATAAGGATTTAAAAAGGAGTAGTTCACATCACCAAAAGAATTCTTTTGTAGACCTTCTACAATGGAGTCAATCCACCTATGAGAGGTACCATAAATGCAACATCATTCGGATTACTTATGTGAAAGATTGTTGATGAAGCATAGGATTTGCTTGAAAAAATGGTTAATAACAGTTGTCTGTAGACGAATGACAGGAGTAGACAACCCACAACCGTCCGTGAGTAAAAACGAGCTTTAGTTGTTGACCTAATTACAAAAATGCAACCTAAAATCGACAACTTGAGTTGACAGTTGAACAATATGAAAACTTCTTCTTCAGCCCCTATGAAGGCCATTCAACAAAGATGGAAGTTATATGGCTAGGACAATCATGATAACATTGGCTACTTGCTGATGCAAGGTGATGAAACAAAGCAAGTTTAGTATATGAGAGCACAGTTTGGTTATGGTGGAGTGATAGTTGTGCATTAGTGTGTGTTTTTCTAAGTATTTGGTATGTGTTTCTTGCATAATAGTTTATTATTGTTGTATTTTAGGATTCATTTTATATGTTTTTGTTTAGTTTGATCTTCATTGTTGTTCTTTTATGCTTGATGTTAATTTAGGGTAAGAATTGATTATTTTTATGTAGGAATGGAGGTTGAACAACTTTGAGATTAAACTAGAAACCAAAAAAGAAGAAGAGCAGGGGAAGCATTCTGATACGAGAATCCACGATCGTGGGATGTTTAATATGAGAACATATGTGGAGTTCACTTAATTTTTAGGTTTTCTGGACTATATAAGATAAAAAACCCTATGGATGAAGGGGGACGTGAGACCTCTATGTAAAAAGGCCTCCCTAAGTGGAAAATCTTGGTTTGTAATCTTGAGAAAGGTGGAGATTCAAGGATCATCAATCATAATTAGGAGAAGAGTTTACTAACACCGAAATTTTCAGATTTTGGCAGAGAAGAGGAGGAGTTCTTTCTATTTAATTTTCAGTTGTTTTATCTTTTTTGGTCATTGTATGATGAATTATTCAATTATTGGAGATGTTATAGACATCATGGGTGGCTAATTTATTTTTATGGATTACTTTTAAATTATCTTGTTAAACTCTTATTTTATTGATTTGAATGAAAGATGTCTTTGATAAATGTTGGATATTTTTATACTTTGTAATAGATCGATAGATTGAGTAAGGTAATCTATATAGGATCATACAACGTGAATTGGCATTCTATAGACCTACAGTCTTCACGTTAATTGATTAGTTGAAAGAGAGATCTTGGTTAATTTAATTGATCACCCATAATATAACTTAATAACTAGTTAAATTGGTGGAGTGATTTGGTAGATTGAGAGATTGCTTAATCAACTTCATTTAATTTGATTAGGGACAATTAATTACACATTGAGAGAGGTAGTTAATGCAATTGGATGTCTAGGTGGGACATAATTCAATTAATAAAATTGGAGGGAGACAAGATAGGAAAAAAAGTGATCTTTGGTTATTAAATTCTTGAATTCCAATTTTTTGCATTTTGGTTTTATTAAATGTTCAATGTTAGTCATTTAATTTAGTTTAATTTTCAGTTTATTTCTATAAAACAATTTCGGTTCTTAAATAAAGATCAATCTGAATTAAGTGGTGCCTAAGCACAATCCTTGTGGGATCAATATCCACTTTTTAACTACAAGTCACGACCCTTATACTTGCAATTTTTGAGCATAAAACTAGTAGACTATTTTGCAATCAATAAGTTTTTGGCACCGTTGCCGAGGATTATTTATTTAGCATCTTGTTTAGTTTAGATTACTTTGATTTAAGAGTTTTTGATACTTTTCCTTATGTATTTGTAGGTGCATGAACACAAGGAGCATGCAAAGATCGACAAAAATTACTAACAACGAGTTTCCTGATATCACAAGACACGACGAGAGTTAAGAAGAACGAAGCGTCGAGATAGTATACAAAAAGATATGGTTGAAGAAGGAGAGCAAGGAGGAGCTAAGAGGACAATAATGGACCTTATGAGGCTAGGATTTAGTCTTCAGGTAGTTGTGAGGCCAGTGGTTTAAGCTAACAATTTTGAGATCAAGCCGACACCCCTCAACATATTATAAAATAGTGTGCAATTCTGTGGGCTATCTAATGAAGGTCCAAATTCCCACATTGCTAATTTTTTATAGATTTGCGACACTTTTTGATTCAGTGGAATGTCTGATGATGTAGTAAAATTAAGATTATTTTCTTTCATTTGAAAGATCAAGCGAAGGTGTGGTACAATTTGCTTAGTTCGGGGCAGATTACTACTTGGGAGTAGCTAGCCTAAGAATTCCTTGCGAAGAATTATTTGTTGACCAAGGTGACGAGGATCATAAAGGAGATCACAAATTTTTAGCAGAGTGATAGAGAATCTCTCTTTGAAGACTGGGAGAGATTTAAAGAATTACAGAGAAGTTGTCGGAGAGAATTCCTATTGCAGGCATTTTACAATGGTGTGAACTCGAGCACGAGAAGAACTATAGATGTAGCTGTTAGAGGTTCTTTAATGAGGTAGACTATTGAAGCAGCTTATGAACTTTTGGAGGAGTTGGCGAGCAATAGTTGTATGTGGTCAAGTCAGAGGAATAAACAAGGACAGAAGAAGCAAAAAGGTATGATCCTTATTGACTTTGTTACTGCTTTATAGGCACAAATCATGACCCTTACAAAGTAATAGAACAACATGCAAGGAGCATTGTCATCTATAGCTAAAGTGATGCAAGTATAGTGTGAGCTGTGTAAGTAGAACAACCATGGCTCAACTGAGTGTTTCTTGTTGGGAGCTAGTGATACAGAATAGGTAAATTACTTGGGCCAACCATAAAAAGGTAATAACCTGTATGCGAATACTTATAATCTGGGATGGAAAAACCATCCAAAATTTTCTTGAAGCACTAACCATATAGGTGGCTAAGCAAGATCGCAAGGACTTTTTGGATTTCAGCAAGATCGGATTTGGTCAATAGAGAGCAAAATGGAAAACCTGATGGATGTCTTGGGGTCCAAACTAGAAACTCAAAAATAGAACCAAAAGAGGATGTTTATCAGCGAGGAGGAAAGTTAAAAGAGGATGGAAGCAAAGTTTGACCAGATTTTGAAGAATTATGCCTCAACCATCTACAATTTGGAGGCTTAGGTAGGTCAACTTGCTAACGCTTTATCTTCTAGAAGTGCAATTAATCTACCAAGCAATACTGAGGTCAACCCAAAGGACTAAACCATGGCCATCACTCTAACTCAGGAAAAGAAAACTGAACATATGAAGGAAGATAGAGACAGGAGAGAAAGACAAACAGTTTTAGAAGTCCTTCTAAGTGAGCTCGTAATTGATCTGATCAAAGAACCTTAACCTGAAATTCCATATCTTATTTTTTCTCAGCGGAAGTCGAAGTTAAATAGAGCAATGAGGATTCTTTAGGAGGTTGAGTCAAACAAGATGGTGGATATAACGAATCGACTACAAGCAAAGCTTAAGTTAAAAGAACCAGTCAAGAAAAAAATGGAGCACATAGAAAAAGGAAATCCTAACATATCACAGAAGAAAGAAGACCTAGGGGATTTTTTTATTCCTTGCAATATCAATGGAGTTAACATTGCCAGGGCATTTTTGGATTTGGGAACTAGAATCAATATGATGCCCTACACTTTTAGTCAGAAGTTGGGGTTAGGAGAGCTAGAGCCCATAAAGATATTAGTAAAAATCACCGATAGAACAACATACCAAGCAAAGGGGATTATTAAGAAATTGCAAGTATAAATTGATATAGTCATCTTCCCTACAGATTTTTATATACTGGATATTGAAGAAGATGTATAAACCTTTATAATCCTTGGAAAACTATTCTTGGCTACTTTTCGCTCGATAGTTGACGTTGATGGGGGTGAACTAACTCTGAGGGTAGGAAAACAATAGATAGCCTTCAAAGTATCAAAGAAAGACAACGGTTTCCCTCTGCTTCTAAATAATATCAAGGAAACTGAACCTTATGGGATAATGGGAAGATATTGAGGATTGTGGGAATGTAGTCAGAAGGAAACGATCACGTAAGAGAATGAGAAGGAAGAAAAACCACAAGGAAGGTGGAATCTATACTAGGGTAGCTCAGGTGCAGATTTTGAGATCAGTGACTGCGTTATCAGTGTACCGTTCATTTGAACTACCTTAAGTACAAGGAGAATGTCGAGCTACCGAATTTAATAGAAAGCACTACATGGGAGGTAACCCATGGAATTTTATTTTCTTTCGTTTGTCTTTTTCTATTTGTGTGCTTGATTTATTTAGTATGACTATGTTTGATTTGAGTTTGCTTGATATTTATTTATATTTTGTTTAAATCTCAACTTGTTTTCTCTTCAAATTTCTTGTTGGCAAGATTATTTTGAAGTGTTTGTAGGTTGCAGAATCATTGAGAATGCATGCTAGTCTTGGAAGAAGGTGTAGAAGTGGAAAACTTTTGCACTAACCCACGATCATGGGAATTGGTGTGATTCCCACAACTATGGGAAGACTATCTGGAAAGTTTTTGGAGAGTTAACTCAGATCGTAGAAATAGGGGTGATTCCCAAGACTTTGGGAAATCTCTCTGGAAACTTTCTGGAGAGAAAACTCATGATTTTGGGAATGAGGGGTATTCCCATGATCATGGAAATCCCATCCAAGGGAAAATTTGAAATCTCCCTCTTCTTTTCTTCTTTCTTCATCCTTTAACTTTTAATGCTCTCTCTTTCTACAAACACGAAAACCTACTCTTCCACTTTCTAAAATCCTTCATCTTCTACTAAACTCTTGGTATTTTCTTCACTATTTCCATAAATCTTTCAATCCTTTATACTTATTGTACATTAATCATTCAAAAATACAAGGATTTTGTGAGATTTTTTCTCTCTCTCTAAAAATGAATTAATCTCTCTTTCTCTTATTTTTGCAGATTTCTCTTTCATAATGGCTCTGAAGAAAATGAAAGCTCGGAAGCCAATTGACGAATTGCGCCTTTAAGTCTCCGGTGAATGTAAACCTGATTTGCTAGTCACTTTTCGTGCCCCATTCCCTATTTATTCAGAAGACGAAGGTATGTGTGTTTGGGACTTTAGAGGTAGGGAATTAATTAATTCTAGATATTTTCACTTTGAACTATTAGAAACTATAAGAATGAGGCATAATGTTGAGCAATTAGCTACGAACATTGGTTGGGGTAGATTCCTTCGTTGTGATGTGCCTATTTACTCTATGATGACCGTCGAATGTTTACCACACTATGCTACAATCCTAAAATGGATGTATTCTGGTTTAGGATAGCTAGTGATGTGTATAAACTTGATTATCATGTCATTCGTGCACTTTTTGATTTATCAAACACTAAAAGTTTAGATGATGTGGATAATTACTAGAAAATTCTAATGGGTGAAGCATAATTTGACTCTAGAAATGCACCAAATACTTTAATTAGTAGCATCGAGCACTTGCTTCTGTATAAATTTATGTGCTTATTGGTTTTCAATAAAACTGAAAGTAATAAATGTTTGACTAAGGAACTTTTCTTTCTTTGGTGCATGGATCGAAAAATCAAAATAAATACACCTTATCGAATTTTTCGATCGATAGTGAGTTGTGTGAATAAGAAGAGCTCTTATTTTGACATGTCTTATATTGTTACTGCTTTGGCTTTGTTTTAGAACCTTGATGTGGACAATGTACGTACAACTCAGTACAATATGTTTGACATATCTTATTTGAGGCGCTCTAAAATTTTGGAGCTCCATTCTATGGAGCTCCAAAATCCTTAAACGCGCAGTTAAGAATAGGAAGGGTAAAGATACAACCACTTCCTGACCATCCACATCCCAAATGGTCCCATAGGTATAAGAAGAAGCAGTGGAAGAGGAACCAACTGTACCAGCAGAGGTTGACAAATTTCAGCAAATATTTGACAAATGGCCTCTAATCATCAGTAAATGATGTCGCAAATTAATGAGCTTGGCACCTAGATGAGACAAGTCCATAACGAGCAGCGGTATATGAAGAAGAAATTCCTCAAATTCTTTCAAAGGAATAATTTTGAAGCCACTTCACCAACACCATCGCTGCCATAATCTCCATAAGCCCTTCTTATGTAATAGCGACGGAATATTTCTGATGGAAAAAAATCACGGAATAGTGTCGGAATATTTCTAATAGAAAAAATCTGTTGATACTTACCGACAGAACGTACATATTCCGTCAGCAAATAGAATGCTTTACTAACAGACAATACATCCGTCGGAAACACTGTAGGAAAAACTTTCGCGCAAAATCTCTAATAGAAAATAGTGACTTCAAAAGTCACGACGACGGAAAAAAATGCGGGAATCGTTCCCACAATTTAATTACTTCGCCTATTTATCGACGGGAAACCTATCGTCTGTATTTTGCTTTCATTTACAGATGGTTGAACATTTTGTCGCCATATCTTGAAGCAATATACCGACGGACAGTCTTTTCCTTAGGTACATTGTTTACAGACGTCGTCGTGTCGATGAGAAAGGGACGATACACTGACGGCATAAAGTTTTCATCGGTACCTATCGGCATCTTCGTCCACCCTTCGTTGATATAACCCTATTATATCGACGGAACATCTGACATCCGTCGGTAACTGTTTTATGAACAAATTTGAACTAATATTCCGTCGGTACACTTACAGACAGTTACAGATGGCAGATGATATTCCCGTCGGTAACTGTCAGCAGCGAAACCTAGTTTGCGAGTTTCTACAGTAATAAAAATGCCGCACTTTTACCGATGGAATGGTCTTGTCCGTCGGTAACTGTCGGCGGACGCTTATTCTGGAAACCTAGATTGTCGACGAAATGTTGTGTCCCGTCGGTAATCCAGCGGCTATAAGTCACGCCCGACTCCCTCCCCTCCCCTCGCGCCTTCATTTCTCTTCTTTCCTTACGGTTCAGAGTTTTCTGACTCCTTCTC
>JANZXR010000003.1:28952164-28967971 GCA_027575705.1 Erythroxylum echinodendron
TCTTAAGCAATTCTATATATTTTATAATTATCAAAACCTAAAGGGATTTTTATTTGTCAACCACCATTGGTCCAACAAAGAATACTTAGAGCCTTAAAGAGTTCTAATGATAAATTGGTTTCCGTTATTAAAGTGCACCTTCTAACAATAAGACTATATTTATGAGGGGAAAGCACATATATGATGAGCCTATGGATAAATATGTATAAATATCACATGCTCATCCACCATTCTACTTTATATTAAAAAGAGAAATTTCATGAATTCATGATTTTTTTCATATTCTAAATATAAACAACAAGTTTTTAAAGGTAAAAATAACTATAACTCACATTGAAAGACATAAAAAGGCATGCAATAATCATAATTTGGACCTTATATATGATAACAGATTATTAAATATGCTCACACTTATTATAAACCTAAATTCAATTATAATTGATTATAAACCTAAATTCAGTTATAATTGTATAACATAAGCTCATAATCATTGTAGTCCATGGAGAATTAGGAGCTCTCATTTTGAGATGAGAAGGCATATCATATGTTCCTTTCATAAAATTAGGACCAATGAGAATTTTGAACATATGTCAAATACTTATACAGAAGAGAAGTTCATATCACACATATCATTTATCAATACCTAAAAATGCGTATAATCATATTCTTTTAAATCTTTCTCATATGGAACTAACGCTTTCAATTTTTATCATGTGACTTTCAATTTTTATCATGTGAGATATCATTTTTTTTATGATTATGTTCATATAAAAAATTATTTGTTTAAACAATTCTTGTTAAGAAAAATGAAAAAAGATATGAGATGAAAATGGTTCAAAGACTAACCTCTAAACACTTATGTTTGTGTGGGTACTTAGAACATATTAACTTTTTTTTTCTTGTAAGTCAATATTAAGTAGTGTAAAATAAATTATAAGGATTGATATAATCTCTATTAATATTTAATAAGGAACAACAATGGTATCTTTAATAGTTATTTCAAAAGAAAAATTATTAGAAGCCCTTATATAAGTAAAATAAGGAAATTAGTATAAAAAATAACTATTGAACCAATTGAAGAAGAAAAGGAACTAACCTTTGGTAGTATATAAAAGGCTATAAATGCTTTCCTTCACACTGATGACAATTGAGAATATTAACTTAGTCATGCATAATTAAGGGGAGAAGAAGAAAGGATTGATGCATGTACAAGGACAAGAAAGGTATATTGATCTTCAAATTGGTACATGAGCTATTTAAAAATTAAATCATTTTCAGCAACCACTTTGCATATATACTTTACCCATATAATAGGTTTTTGGATAAGGGAAGAGGTAAGTATGGCTTTTTGATAAGTGAGAGAGGTAAATGTTCTTTTTTTTTTCCTATTCATACTTATAACTTTATATAACATATATCCCATTTAATTTTGATGAAAATGGGAAAGAATGATAATACTAAAATGTTATCATTCACAAAGCATGAATTAAAAGGGGAATATTCATTACATATGGATCTGACATAGAGTGGGTTTATACAATATCATTTATTTTTATACTATACATTGATTTGACGTAGGGATAGTTTATTTAATAACATTTATTTTCTCAAATATCTCCAAATACATTTTATTATAAAAAAGAGAAGATTATTAGGCCAATTGAGGCTCTAACTCATGATTTTGATGATAAGAAAATATGTAACTACTAATATTTTCATCTTTGATTATATGCACATTTGAATCAAAAGGTCCTTATGTCTCAGTTGGAATGGGGTTAAGGTTAAACGTAAGGAATTTTCTAGATCAAGAAGATTAAAACCAAAGAGAATAACAGAGAACTTGAAAAATACATTGGGTGAATAAATTGACTGAGAATCTATAAGCCATATTATATATCCAAATACTCAATAATCTCCTCATTAAATTCATCCCTTACTAAAAACATAGACAATTTTTATCATGTAAATTAAAATTTCTCCTTTTTCTTTTCTCTATACATATAGGAAATTCAACTGTACATACACAAATTCACTACTCAAACCTAACTTCCAATTACATTTAATACAACACCATTTTATTTTTCAAACACATCTATACTTAACATATTCTTTCTTTGAAAAAATCCTTTAACTACCTCAATTCAAATACCATACTAAGTTTTAAACTCACTGTATGTGTTAATTAAGGTTCATATCTCAATTTCTAGGTTATAAACCAATTCATCAAACTTTCATCCCTAACAAAACTTTCATCGAACATTTGGTATGCTGCACAAATTCATCCCTAATTTATTCCAAAATTGCTGTTTTTTTCCATTATTTACTAACATTAACACAGAACAACAAACAACGACCCATTAACAACCAAAAAAACCTTGACAACTCAATCCACACAAACAAAACAAACAAAAATAAAATCATTTAACAGCATAAAATGAAGCAAAAAAATAATCCCAATAGTAGGGACGACTAACCTCGACAAGGGAAGCAAGGACGAAAGATGGACAGAAGGACAATAGATGGACGAAATAAGACAGATCTGTCAGAGATGGAGGAAACGAAGAAGAACATAAAATGAAGAAGAAAACGATGAAGAAGAAGGGAAGGTAGGTTTGTGTCTGTCAATTTAATTCAAATGAAAATGATGACATTTCCTTCCAATTTAAATGATGTCATTTTCCTTTAGTTTTAATTTACTAACAGAAATTATTTCCGTCAATCAATTCCATTAGCAAATTTAGCTAGGAACCATTGGCGCCTATTTTTATGACTACATTCACTAGTCTGTCATTAAATTCCGTTGGCAAAGTTGGTAGTAACATTTCGTCCTCTTTCAACATCAAATTTTTTATTCTGCCATTAATTTACGTTGAAATTTTGTTGCTGTTGCTAATTTACAATGAAATTTTTTCCGTAGGTATTTTGCAATTTTCTTGTAGTGTCAATAAAGCGACTAACAGTTTATTATTCTTCATGAGTTATCTTGAAAGTATTAAATGATCCAAAGAAGGCATAAATCATGTAATAGGTATTATTAAGCCAATGATTTTTCCTTGAGTCATAATTAAGAAAGCTATAAAGCCTTATTAAATCATTCTATAATTCATATAAGCTTTCGCTAAACAAATAAAATGAGTGAACGAGAAAAAAATGAGCAATATTTCAAGGGATTTTTAGAAAAAATCATCAAGTCAAGCATATACATAAACATGTCAACCCTCCCTTCTTATGAGTTATTAATCGTAAGGACATAAAAGATGTTCCCTTCACTAAAGCAATACATAATACATTCTCCTTCTTAATTCATACATCATTGATTTCTAACTATTTCGTTAATAGTATTAGGAGAATCTTTGAAGATGTGGTTGTGTGCCTAACTTGAATTTTAATCTTGTTGTTGTTTACTTATGATGGTCATGCATATGAAATCTTAATTTTAATAGTTAATTTGGCTAGTTGGCTATTAGTTTTCAACATAATATGAATAAGTAGGTACCACTATTCATATTGGACTTTTTTTATATAATTTGAACAAATTAGATAGATACCATGTTAATCTTATTCTCGTGGTAGTCTAAGTGTATGTGACCATCATAACTTATGTTTGAGATTTGATTTCTCATCCTCGTTAATAATTTGGATCCACTAAAATGCTATTATGGATTTAATTAGTTAATTAAAACGTTACGCAAATTGACTAAAGGATGATAAGATTCTAGAACTCTTCCTTCATATAAACTAGTGTTCAAGATTAGAATCAATTAATCTAAGCTTTATTGTTAATGATGTACTTGAAATAATAGTAAACCTAATTCTTGCATTATTTTATTTTTTTTCTTATTTTGGATTTAATTTACTTAAATTGAATATACTATTTGATTTGAAACCACAACAGACATACGTATTAGGTATGATTTATTTGGCGACAGAATAGAAATCTTCGTTATAAGTGTCCCTTTGGCAATGCTTTAATAGTTTGTTGCTAAAAGTCAAAGAATCTATGTCAGTTAAGCAAAATGTCGGAAAGGGGAACAATGTTGCAGGACTTTTATAATTTCATCACAATAACAACACATTTTAATGATGTTAAGGTACTTCCATTGCAAAAAAGAAACAATTATCAATGACTAGAAGTTGTCGTTGGCGTATGTGAGACAAATCAATGTGATTAGCGTTGATTTAGTAAAATGTCGACAATTGCTCAAAAAAATAGCAATAGAAAACTAAATTGTGTTGCAAATTGCATTCCTTTTTATTGACGTTTTCATGAATCATCATAGAAGGTCGAGCTAAGATAATACGGAGTGACGATAAATGTTTGAATCTCGCGAAATGTTTACTATTGATGATGATTATTGTACTTCATCAGTAAAGTTTGGCAACGATCTTCTTTAGCGTCGAAGGTTAGTGGACATATTTTGAATTTTTTTCTTTGTTTGTTAGTAATAAGGTAGGATATAGCACCGGTCTATGATTTCATCGCTAAAAATGATTCTTAGATTTTTTCCAAAAAATTTTATGTGAATATTGATGAAATTTGATATTTAATAATATTTTTAAAATTAATAATATTTGGAAGATAGTTTGTTAATAACAAGTAATTATCGTAGTTAAGGTTAACTAAAATTGACATTTTTATAATCTATCTTAGTTAAGATATGTTTTATTGTAAAGTTGTTTTCAATGTTTAAGACATATTGTTGAAAAACACATGGTAGGTTATTTAAAATATGAAAAGTAAATATATTTTGGAAACGGTGAATTTTTTACAATACTAAAAATATCACAATTTTAAGTTAAAATTAGTATTAATCATTAATATTTAGTAACAGAAAAATAATTATTTATAAAAATTTTGGAAATGGTATCAATATAATAAATGATATATGGTAAGTAGTACAAACTTTTAATTAGAAGGTTAACAATTCTTACAAACATAGAACAACAAAAATAACAACAAAAATAGTACGTAGCCTTACCCTCACTAGTAGAGAGGTTGTTTGAAAGATTTTTACATATAGAAAAATAAATAAAGCTTACATTTGAGTCCAGTTGATTCCTTCGATAAATGACAATGATATAATTATTTTTCTAGATTCTAAGTGACATAAGAGTCAGTAAAGGTAAATGAGTTCCCTATGTATGGATTCTCAAGAAGGGTCCTTACACATTCGAAGGCACTAATTGAAATAGTGAAAGATCTTCCCTCAGGTGTAGGGTTCTTGACACCCTCTTCCCAAAGCTTCTTTACTATAGCTGAACTTCTAGATGATATAGTGAATGAGTCCCCAGATTTAGTATAAAAGACAACTTCTTTGGATGAAATGCCAGTATGATATGTTTGACCTGAAACACAATCAGTATAGAACTTAGATTGCTAGTTTAGTGAAACTGTTTAACGAACCTAAATTAGAACATATGTATACCTAAATGACTAGAGCAAGACTTTGGGATCGACAAATTTTACAAAACAATTGGTTTCCCTAATCCTTTACGGACCTTTGTGACATCGCCCCCACCTCCATAGGCATAGAAGTTATCTTGAAGATACAATGAAGCTTAACACAACATATACCATCAAAAGTGAATATATATAATAGCTTCATAACAAAAAATGAGATCTACATAATAAGGAAAGTCACATAGTTCAGATGACACTAAAAACCTTGAAGAAGAAGATCGACCATAGATGGAAAATGATTGTTAGTGTATGAAGAGGGTATTTATTCTGCATTGTTTTTTCCTTCAGTAGGGATAATTTTGCCATATTCCTCACAACGGAATAAATTTCTACCATCGAAAACTTGTCACCATGTCGCCATTCCTTGATTAATTATATTAAGAGTTATATTCTACAAATGTGAATTTAGAATAAAATTCAATATCTTCAACTCCAATTATGATGATAAGTTAAAGTACTACAGTTTAGTAGTTATACATCTTCAATCTCCTAATGAGATGAATGTTACCCTTATTAAAATAACAGTAATATGTTTACCCTTTGTATTATATCAAATTTTAGAATTTAAAGTAGATTACTCATAACCATGTTCTTTATGTATAGAAATATAGTATTATCTATATTGGGTTATATTACTATTAATATAAATTAAAAAAGTTAAATACTCTTTTAAACCTTTCATCAAATAGTTACCAAGCTTTCTTGAGGGAAACGTTAAAGGTCTTAAAAAGAAGTCAACCCATATATAAGTAAAAAAGGAAGACAATAAATCATCTTTGAAACAAAACCACAAACACAACCCATACATCAATTGCACAATTAAGAACTCACAATAAATACCTAAAAGGTTTAAGTTAAACTTAACATAAGATAAAGGGTTTGGAAATAGAAAAAAAGAACAATAACAGTACAGTTAAGGATGGTTTTTCGACGGTGATGACCACAATACAGGAAACGAGCACAAGAAAGGGGACAATGGTTATTAGACTGTGAATGTACAGGAATGTTGACCGCTAACATGAAAATGAAGAGAGGTTTATTGAAGTAGTAATGAAAACTTAATACAAAACGACATCTTTTCTTGTTAAGGTAAACAATGTCGTTTTTCATTTTGTCAGAAGAAATATAGTAAAATGTTATTAGAAACAAAAAAAATAGTTGCCAAGTTGAAAACATTGCCATATTCATTGTCACCTTTGCTTAATATAATTATTATTACACATAGAGGAAAAATTATTATTATAATACCTTAATGACTGCCATAATATTGTTTGAAAATATTAGAAGTTAATCACATTGATTTTTAATAATATTATAAGTTTGTTACAAATAATTTGCTAAATATTACATTAATTGAATGCTTTTGATTGTACGAATGTTCACTTCTTATTAATCATTTTAGCAAAATAAAATATTGTTTGAAAATAGTTTTAAGTTAACTTATAAGAAATAAAAGCTATATTTTCCATTATTCTTTTGTAGATGGTAATTAACATTAAATATTAATAGTTTCCAAACATGATGTTAATGATGTCGGTTGCATATATAACTGTAAAACAAATATTAGTGAACAATTTTGATTGTAATATAAGTACTTCATATTAATCATTTTTAAAATATAAAAATTTTATGAAAAAGGTTTAGTATTGGCAACGTTTATCTAGTTTGGTAGTAAAGTTTTACATAATTTGTGATGCTTATTTAATTTGGTAGGTAAAGCTGGAATTTGGTGGCTAATTTTATCTTCGTCTCCAAATGTAAAGGATGACAAAAAAATAAGCTGAAATGGCGTTGTTGTTTGACTACAAGTGACGTCGTCCCTGTCTGTTTAAGTATAGACGCTCGAAACACCTCTTTTCTTCCCTCTTTTTTTCATTTTATACCATTCCTCTCCACAGATGCTCCATTTTCAAAACTCTTTCACACCCCAGCATCATTTTTTGCATTTCTTATCTTCTCTCTGCCACCCATCGTCTCCTTGTGCTTTGTCTCCAACTGGTAAGTAGCGTTGCTTTCGTATTTTTCATCTCACAATAAACATTGAATGTATATGTCAACAACCATGGGTATTTTTTATGCTGAATGTTGAGTTCTTTACATTTTTTGCTAATGATAATGGTTGAAATGTAGTGGATATGTGTTATTGTGGTTGAAGAAAAGAAAAATAATTAAGTGTTTTTGTTAATTTAGATTAATTTGTGGCTACACATTAGGTGTCCAAAGAAATTCTTGAATGATATTAATATGATTTTTTAAAAATGTTTTTATGTTTAAATTCGTTATGTTTTGTTAAATTTGAAATGTTAAAATGTGGCTGCACATTGGTATAATGTTAAATGTGAATAGTTTTGTTAATTTTGTGGTGGAGAAAATTATTGTGCATATAAAGTCTTCTTTAATGCATGTAATTTTCTTTCTTGTCTAACTTTAATATAACTAGGGTATTGATAAACAAATACACATACCATGAATTATATTTTTCCAACATAACTACAAATCTAATTGTGCTACGTAATTAGTGTGAATAGTTTCTTGTAATCATCATGATATTCTTATCGAAAGTGTTTTGCTATTGATCACATTTTGAGTTTGTCAAACCATTTTGCTTTAATTTTGTCTTATAGACCCATATGATTCAAATGCTCTTCTCTCCTTTAGGAAGTTCAATTAACTCTTAAGTAATTTGGCTTTTATATGGATGTAGTTTTATCATCCATAACTTTTCTCAATTTTGAGTGATGAAAGTTATGTTATGCATATATGGATGCAGTTACTCTTCTCATCTAAGACTTGGATATATGTTTAATGATTATTAAGCTATACTATTATAAATTGATTTTTCCTCTCATTTCCTTACTTTCTTTTATTATTATTACTATTGTTCCTCCAAGATTATCTTATATGAATTTGTTATAAAGATAAGTTAGTACATGTAATTTATTCATTAAGTTCTAAAAAGACATAAAATACATAAATACATGCTGAAAATGAAATTCATTAAGTGTTGAAAGGCCATACATAAATTCATTAAGATGTACTAAAATTGAAATTGCATGGAATTTGAAGTTATGAGATTGCTTATTATGGTACTTTAAAGCTGAAATTGCTTATTATGAAAATTTAAGTTGGAATTTCAATTTTGTTGTTATAGAATTTGAAGTTGGATATTAAAGTTAGAAAATGACTGTTATTAAAGTCAGATAAATGACTGTTAGAGTGGTCATATATGGAACTAATGGCATTTAGGAGTTGGTTTAGTTTTGAAATTGCCATTTTGAAGTTGTTGTGGATATCTAGTTCATTTTAATTACCAATAAATGAATATAAGATGAACTATATTGTAATTTACAATTATAACAATAGGAAATAATAATTTTTTTAATACTGAAAAGATAAAGAACAAATGTATTATATTAAATACAAAATTCCCTTGTTTTGCAGGCTTTGTTTTGAGTTAAAGAGCATCCATAATGATCTGACATCCTCCTTCTTTGTAGTTTGCGGTTGTCCATCGATCCAGGCAAGTCGTCTAACCCATTTACAATATGTTTTGCTTTACTAGTTGGAGTATTTTTGAGAAAAAGTTTTTGTGCTTGCAAATGAGGTATTGTTTTCATGTTGTTGTTTGCAATATTATGAGTATCATTGATCATAATATGAAGGACTGATTTAACATAAAGTTCTAATTAGTAGTAACTTTTATTGTCACAAAACAAATGCATTTAATATGGGTATTGTTTGAAACATTGAGGCATAATAAACCTATACGATAGTATATAGATTGGAAACTTATGGTGCAGCTCTGATGAGGCTTATCGGTGAAAAATTCCAAGAGCCTAGAAGGCACAGTTAGAACTTGCTTTCTCAATTCATATGGTGTAACAATTTCACATACCTTAATTAATAGTAACTTTTATTGTAATGTAAAATTGAACGAGAAATCTTTTATTACATAACTAGATGGATAAAAGTTGGATGTCTCATTAGAAATGGTTCACTGAATACGTAGAAGGAGTTCAGAGATTTATCGAATTTGAAAAACATCAAATGGGTGATGAATGTTGTATTTGATGTCCTTGCATCGATTACTTAAATTTCAATGTCAAGATGTGGTATATAATCACTTGCTAATCTGAGGCATAGATAAATTCTATAGTTTATGGATTTATCATGGTGAACGTAAGGAAGTAAGTTGTGGTAAAAGTTATGGTTTAGGTTATGATGATAGTAACAATAATGATGTAGGTAATTGTGATATTAATGATGATAGTGATGATGGGATTGACGAGATGTTAGATGATTATGAGAATTATATGGAGACTATGAATGAAACACGTATGCCTAACATAATTGGTAATATTAATAAAGATAATATTTGGCAAGTTATTGAAAGTTGTTGAAGAAGAATTATATCTAGGGTGCTCAAATTTCTCACAACTATCTTTTGTTGTCAAACTGTTGCATTTGAAGGTCTATAATAAAGAGTAACAAGTATTTTGATATGTTAATTGACTTACTGAATGATGCATTACCTGTTGGACACAAATTGCTGAAATCTTACTATGATGCAAAGAAATTGTTAAGGACCTTAGATTAGGATTTATTTTAATTCATACATGTAAGTATGATTGTGTTTTATTTTGGAAGGAAAGTAAAGATGTTCAGAAGTGTTCGATTTGTGGTACATCTAGGTGGTAAGTGGAAGATGGGAGAGGGAAAAGATATCAAATAAAATCCTTTGAAACTTTCCTATTAAACCATGACTATAAAGACTTTTTATATTAAGAAAAACAGCCATGATATGAGGTAACATAAAGAGAAACGCATTGATGATAACATTATACGTCATCCAGCATACTTAATGGCATGGAAATAATTTGATAGAAAGTTTCTATCGTTTGCACAGGATTGTTATATTGATCGATTTGGATTAGTCTCAGATGGATTTAACCATTTCAGTAAAATGAGTACTTCATATTACTTATATTACCGAAAGGACGAAGTACATATTACCAAAAAAATAAGAATGTTGTTCTATTTAAGTGCAAATGGTTTAATCTTAGTAACATGAAAGTGAACGGGAATATTACTAGCATCAATGTTAGTAAGACATGGTATGATAGTGATCCTTTCATATTTATAAGTTAATTGAAGCAAGTTTTCTAACTTAACGATACTCTATTAGGTAGAAATTGGAAGGTTGTTCAAAAGTTTCAACACCTAAATGTCTTCAATTTTTTTGAAAAGGATAATGGTCAATTCGATGAGGATGTAGATGAAGTTTCATTCAAATAGAAGATGTAGATATATCATCATTCCATAAGAGAGATGTAGATCCAAACATAGTACAACTGGATGAAGTCCAAGTCAGTTTTTTCAATCAAACAGAGGAAGACTATAATCAGGATGAATTAAATGACAATGATAATACTTTGGCTAAATAAATTAGTGATTAAGAATCCAATCATAATGTAATTAATGATGATGATTGAATTTAAATGAAGTGTTTATATTGTTTGAAATGTTATGTTCATATTTGAGTTATGATTTTGAAGTTTTACTTATGTTTATTCAAGATGAATGAATGCGTATTGTTGATATTTTACTTATGTTTATACAAAATGTTGATGTTTGATTTATGTTTATGTCGAATGTTGAGTTTTGACTTGTGTTTGACTTATATTCATTTGGAATGTTGATGTTTAAGTAAAGATTATACTTTATGTTAACATTTCATTTATAGATATTTAATATAATGGGACCTGGTAGAAATAAGGGAAAAAGGGTGATAACTACTGAAGATGTTCCTCCCCTATAACAACCAAATCAATCCGACCCTATTGATGAAGGCCGTCGACAATAACCTATATTTATCTCAACTAGTGCTGAGGGATCTGTAGATATGTTATTGTTAACCACCTATATTTACAATTATGTATAAATATATATTTACATGTTTAATGTGTTTTTTCTTACATTACTCTTTTGTTGTCAAATTACAGTACCGATATAAGAAAAAAGGTAAAGGTATTACTAAAATATCTGAGTTGCAACGCTTGAATGTTGCAATAAACAACAAGTTGTTTATGCATGTTGACCTCACGCAACGTCGTCCTGTTGATAAGATCCAATCAGCAAAAATGTCTAGTGAGTCGTGAGTCATTGATAGGAATGAATTGCCATGCCTTCAGCATATCAGACAGTTGAAGGAAGACAACTTGTTAAAGAATGCTTTAGACAAAGTTTCGGTAATTTTTTAATTCAATTTATTATATGCACTATAGTTTTACTTATTTAAAGAGCAAGTTAACTTATACGTGCAATTCACAGATGAAGCCAAATATCGTCGATGTCGAGAACCCTAAAGTTTTAAGTTGTATCAGTTCACTATTAAAACAAAGGGAAAAGGATCATTGTTATTGACTTCATAAATACTACAAGTCTTTTCCTTTGGATAAGGAGACAAATAGATATGTTTTAGAACAGGCGACTTCAGGAAATTGGAGTGAAATGTGTGATTATTGGGCCTCTCCGAAGGTTAAGGTTTGTCTTCTTTCTCTTTATATTTCCTTTCATTAATTTTGTTTTTGTATTTAATGACTATTTCTTTCTTTATTTAGGAAAAGCATGAGAAAGCCAAGGTTAACAGAGTAAAAATGAAAAATCCTCACAACACTGGCTTCAAATCATTTATTGTCCTATGATAAGAATTTGTAAGTGTAATGTTTAGAGGTTATTATTCTACTAGTTAATATAATATAATTTATTGTATTCCAATTTTTTAATTTATATAATAGAGCCAGACTCAACTCTATGGACAAGAGTATGATAAGATCACACTCTACAAGCTAACACACTACAAGGAAGGTGAAGGTTAAGGTTGGATGTCTGAAGAGGCACAAAATAATTACGTAAGTATAAAAATTTTAATTTTAGAGTTTTTTATTTATGTAATACTAAGTCATAATATTTAAATTACATCTCGATTTTATTTTTTAAATTATAGGACAATATGCAAAAGTTGTTTCAGAGACCGTTGTCTGATGCGAATAAGCCCAATGTGGATGACATTTTTAACAATATCCTTGGTATAAGATTAGGGTATATAAAAGGTTTTGGGCATGGCCCTAAGCTAATTCGTTCATCATTGTCACGACCAGCTTATGTAATGACGCTTCAAGAGAAGGACCAATCTCTTAAGGCTGAGTTACAATGTAATGAAGAAAAGTAAATCGTACTTAAGAAAAATTACAACATGATGAGCAAAAACTAGACCGTATTGAAAGAGAGTTGACCATGCTAAAAAAGATGATTAAAAAAATATTTGAGTCATAATATGTCACTAGTAGTGACGAGGAGGAGTCTTAGTTTGTCGATAAATTTTTTCTTAAGTTTTGTAATTAACATTTAATTACATGTTGTTGTACAAAATGCATTTCATTTTTAATTATGAAATATTTTTATTTTATTTTAATTTATTATTATTTAAACAATATGACACCAACAATAACTACAAAATGTGACTAAATTATAATTCAAACCATGTTAAAAACAATAACATGAACTAAAAATGTTGTCAATAATTATAAGTAAATATTAAATTGGTAATAAGGAAGTTAAATTAAAAATAAAAATTTGTCACAAAAAGTTTTCAGCTACATATATAAAATCGTTACCAATCTTTTTACCAACGCTTTTTAGAACGTCTCTAATAACATTTAACTATGCTTTAATTTTTGTAGCTAAACATATTCTACTACGAACATAAACCATCAGTAAACATTATTATCTACGCCTATGTTAATGAAGCTAATTACCTTTACCTACCAAAATTAAATGTGACAATAAGTGATCTGCAACTATTTCTCCTCTCGTCGCCTATTCTTATTAGTAACTTAGTAATGATCGTAACAAAATTTTTTGGGCAACGATTCTTTTAAAAAGTCGCAGATAATTTTTTGCTACCAGGTTTTTGTGATCATTTATTCGACCATTTTTTTGTCGCTAAATACTTTTTGCGACAATTTTGTTTTTTTCAGTGACATTTTATTTCATTGCCAATACCCTTCTCTGTTGCAGTGTGATTATCTAGACAAGTATAAAAGTTCAAACTAGTAGTTTGTTAGTCCTTATGGGATTGACATTCGATTTCCTTTTAGAAACTCATTCATTGTTTTTCTCTACTAAAATTAATCATTCCCATTGAAAAATGAATAAATATCTTGTCCTTTTGGTTGATAAAAACTATGTTACAATGAACTTTGCTCAAATTTTACTGAAAACATATATGTAATGAATAAGACTCATTATGATATCAGTCCCTATATAGCATACAAGAGGAGGATGAATTTTATATGTGAATTTTGAAACCTTATATATATTAATTAATGAAATGCTAATGCAATGAATGAATATAAAAAATTTATATAATGACAATCACATCAAGAACAAATATAATAAAGAGACAAGGAAAAGAGAGTGCATACTCATTTTTATAGTTGTTGGCCAAATAACTCTTAGTGTACCTCCACTTTCTAAGCTATATTTAAGAAGTCAACTATTTCTCTTCGTTGAAGAGGAACTCGTTATTCATTTGTCTTCTTTTGAGTTTAAAGAAAAATTTACACATCTATTTTTCCTACAGTAAAAGATGACCTTGTTGCATGTAACTCTCTCAATTGCTCATACAAGCTCTCTAGTATGTAAAAGACTCTTTTTGTAACTCACTTATGACTGTTTACACTTATAATCCTTGTTCCTAGTTGAATGGAACTCAAACTAGTCAATAGATACAAAAACCAGTAGTGAGAAAAGATTAACCATTACATAAGTCATCACAAACAAAAGTTAGATTATATAAATTAAAAATAATTAATAGAAACTATCTGTTAGAAATAAAATTTTCAAGTTTCCAAAGTGTAAATTCCTAACTCCTTGATAAAACTTAACTTAAACACATTTAAAATTCTTCCAAACAATAGTTTGAAGATCAAGAGGTTTTCTTTAAAACTCTTTTTGAATATGAATTAGTTATACATCATTTAAAATTCTTCCAAACAATAGTTTGAAGATCAAGAGGTTTTCTTTAAAACTCTTTTTGAATATGAATTAGTTATACATTAAGCACACAAAATGTAATGTTGAAGTCCCTATAACATTGAAAAGACCAAGATAAAGGGTTACGAATAATTTACAATGATTTATTACATATGAAATAATTTCAATCTTTTTAGTTCTTGATCCACTTGACTTTTATAGCCTTAAATTTCTCTTAAGTTGTATTTGTACTTCATTTTGCTTATTTTGATTCTTTTATTACTTAATTGATGCTATTAACTCCTTTGCTCATTTTGTCCTTATATTAAATTTAATTTTTCATATATTACTTGATCATACTGTTGTTCAATTAATAATATCATCAAAAAATAAATTCATTATGAATAAGATTTATTTTTTAAAAACCATAAATTAGGATCACATCCAGTGTAACAGATGATATGCATAAGCCTTTTATTGATATTTATCATCTAGAATTATAAGTTAGTAGCATTATTATAATTATTATTTCATATATTTTATTTAATATATTCCCCTCTATCACATAGTACAATACAACAAAGTATATTGATATAAATAATAAAAATTGTTGAAATATGTAATAAGGTATATTAAAGAACACATTTGAAAATTATATTAAATTAATATAAGAAAACGGAATATAAGACCATACATGGTTATACAACATTAAATTTATATGTAAGAACTAAAACTTCTCAAAAAGAGTATATTCAATAGTAAATTCAAATCATTAATCATATTTACATAATCAATGTATAATAATAAGATGTTGGGACATTGAATTACAGTAGAACACTTCCACTTAAAATAAGTCAATTAGTCAAAACCAAATTTAATACAATCATTCACTACAAGAAAGTAGGAATTAGTGATTATCATCGACAAAAATGAAACCATTGCAAATTATCAACAGAAAATCAATTTCCGTCGGTAACATTGACGTAAAAAAATTTCGTTTAGCAATGGTAATAATATCCGTAGGTAAATATGGAGGGAAATCATCTCGGTAAAATTTTCGATGGACTTTAGCGATGATATAAAATACCCTTCGGTAAAGATGGCAAGAATTGTTGGTGGAATAAAAAAGTTTTGGGTTTATCGACAGAAACTTTTCTGTCGGTAAATTTTGAAGGTAAATGTCGTCGTCTGCTTTGGTTTCATAATTTTAAAGTAAGCAAAAATGATGTCATTTTGTTTAACACCAAACGATATCGTTTTGATTTACATTTAACTCACTCGAAAGCTCTTCCTCCTCCTCCCCCCGCCCC
>JANZXR010000003.1:28968071-28991397 GCA_027575705.1 Erythroxylum echinodendron
CTTCTTTTACTTTATACCACCTTACCAAAATCCATAATATACCATATTAAACTCCAAAAATTTCTAATTCATAAATTATAATTTATTTCCATGCTTGATAATCTAATAAAATAAGTAAAAGAAAATAAAAATAGAAAAATCTTAAAAGCGGGATCTAACAGAAAGAGTCGAAGTTAATGACTTTGGGATGTGATGCTTAGTTAAAGCCTATATTTTTCATTAATTTTAGAACTAAATCAGATAATAAAAATGGTGAAATATCCAAAATATTATATATAATCTTACAGGCCCCAGAGTAAATTGTTTGTTTAAATGTATACTTATAGGAGAAAGGTTCTTAAGATAAGTTATGGGAGTAAAATGAAAATTGAAATGTTCAAACCTCATAGCAATACATCTAATTAAAAGTAATGTCTTTGTTGATATATCTAATGTATAATTGAAAGGTTAAGAGATGTTGAAAGATTCATTTTCACGATGAATTCAAATTATTTATTTGCAGATAATTATGAATCTATCATGTATATAAAAGGCTAGTGGGAGTATAGTTATCCTCTTAAGTGAGAGTATGTAGAGACTTATTGCTCATAAAGAATAATAAGTCGTATTTTCAATTTTTGAGTATATAATAGTCCAAAAACAATTCTTATTGGATATGAATAGGCAATAACTGAATTCTAAAAATTAGAGATACAGAGAGACATAAGGAAATTGTTTACCTATTTTAAGTTAAAAGACATAGATAAGGTATTAAAGGTTTTTAGTATTAGAGATATCTAATACTTATTAAATATTAAAGATATCTGTTATTATATATATGAGTTGATATTTAAGTTGAATGTTATATAAATATTAACTTCCTAAGTAATTCTTAGTTAAGGTATCTTTTATTAAAGAATTATTTTGAGACTGAAAACGTTCAATACAACATCAATTGTTAATCAGGACATAATGTATTTTTCATTTAGTTGAACTGATTAATTAGATCAAGGATTTCTTTGATAAACTTGATATAGTTTCTTACATTATTCAAATAGTAATGTACTGTAAAACATTAAAATCACTGGGCATGTAAAGGGGTTTAAGATCTCATCAAAGATCGAATTGTGTATTTAGGTGGTTTCTTATAATTATGATAATAATTGAGAAGAAAGTTACAAGATTTAAGCAAGTGTTTACTATAAAGAATCTTATAGAATTCTCTTAGTAAGCCACCATCGCATTGGTAGCATGATCATCATATAGTAATATAGTATAAGATACTTAAGGAATCAACTTAATGTAAATGGGAAATTGTTGGTTTATAGACTACATATAATTGGTTGAATGTAATTTTATTGACATAATTATTTAAAGATATTATTTATCTTATAAAGATTCAGATACATATAATAAAGTCCATAAGATAAATGTATACTATAAATAAAATTATGACAAGATCATAATTATGAGAACAAATATGATTTGATTTTAATATAGTAAATATTAATTTCATGTTTTTTGTCTAGTTGGAATGCTATATGATGAAAGGATTGGATTGTACAAAAAAAATCAAGGATGAAATGCTTAGTTAAAACAACTTTGACATTTCTAAATATTTGAGTGGTCATGAAGCATTGCTAGACGTCAATCTTGATTTATGAATATTAATTGTTTAATTAAAATTTTAAAATGAATTAAATAAGTTTAATTTATCTAATTCTAAATATAATTTAAGATTATAATTTGTATTTAATACCGATATATCTAGGACTTAATGAGTCACACAAAGAATATGTTGAAGAGAAAAAAGGTGTTTCATTTATATTAGACTTTAATAAATCAAACATACGCAAGAGAGAGATGAATTGTGTATGACTTAAAAAAAATTATGCAAGTTACTTTTAGTTCAAGAAGTAATGACAGGAGCTTATCAATAGTGAAAACAATAAGAGGCTATTATGTGACAGGATCTTGTTTAAACGAGAGGAGCCTTTTAAATAAAAAATCCTGCTAAAAGCAATCTAGATCAGAAGATGCATGTTAAATCTAAAAGGAACCTCTTTGAAGTTGAAAGTAGAACGAGCCAGTTAAAAGTGAAGCAGCCTCTTCCTAAAATAAACATGCATAATATAATGCGAAAATATAAAAGTTAAGAGAAGAGAGAGAAGAACATAGTCGATTTATACTGATTCGGCTTACAACCCAAGCCTATGTCTAATCCCCAAGTATCCAACTTGAGTATTTCATTATAAAAATATGTAGTAATTTGATGAATCTCTCCAAGTTCACAAGTATCTTTTTCAAGGTTCTTCAACCTTCCAAACTAGCAGTATTTAGCTAGCCTCTACAAGCTCTCAACAGAAAATGAAGTTTTCTTGATATAAGCTACATTGATCTCTCTCAAAAATATTTTCACATTCTAAAGAACAAGAGATTTAACAATGATATCACTTTCAAAAGAATTTATGTTATAGCTGTATTTCGAAAGTCTGATATGCATTCATAAAAGCAATGGCTCTTCCTTAGGTAGGCATTTCTTTTAACTAGTAGTTACTTCACTTGCATCCTTAGTCAACTGGATGAATTTAAATTTGAATAACTTTGATGTCATCTTTGCCAAAAATCTTCCAATAATCACCCACTTAATATACGACCTTCATAACTAGTATGATCCTCTTGGATAAACCATTCTTAGTAAGGTAAGTTCATAAAGAAGGTTCCTATAAGAAAAGAATTGCATTTCTTATGATTTTATTTCCTTTTAAGAATAAATCTGTTAGTAATAATCCATTTTGAATTTTGAAATATTATATAGTTATGATCAAAATTGTTAAGAATAAACCTTGAGCTAACAGACTTAATTGTAACGTTTGAAAAACTTTATGATTAAATATGAAATATTTAATAAACAAACACCAATATGAGATATTGAATTTTATTTGGGCCTAATTGGTAATTAGTTATAACCAAAGTTTAATTGAAATTATAATTTTATTTTAAAAATTATTAAAAGGTTTGAAACTTATTATAAATAGACCTAGACTTTAAGAAAACTAACAACACTTGTCTAACCATTTCTACACCTCTTAATACGATCTGTGAATACTATTAGAGGTCTAAAACATATGTAGATATGGTGATTAAAATGAGTTAATTTCATAAATAGTTTGAAGGAAACGAAAAAAAAAGATCAAATTTCATAATAAGAAATGAATCATAATTCATGTTTTGTTATATTTTATGTGTTAAACATATTATAAATTTTAAATGAATTTAACTTTTGGGAAATTAGACAAAAAAGTTTCATACTTATTTTTAAATCAGATTTTATCACTCAATTTCTCAAAAATGTCAAGGCTAATTTTGTTTCCCTCGTTAACTTTAGGGATCCAAATTCTACGGAAAGAATGAAAAGATAAGTAATTTCCCTTAAATTCTTTCAAGTCCAGCTTGTAACATTCTTTTGACTAGTTTAAGGTAGATTGATAGAACGTGCATGTAAAATAATCCAAGCACCACCTTATCCTACAACAAAATAAAGAAAAAAATCTCTAAATACACAATACATGCTTCATATGGAAAACCAAATATTACTTTTCTTCTGAAGTCTTAAATGGCTTTTTAAAGGGCAGGCTCACATTTGCTTAGCATACATTACAACAGATTGATGAATTGGCTACGTTTTCTTTGGAGACGAATCCGCAGACGTCTCCAAAAGCTACCATTTTGTGACAAATGTACACTTTACGCAAATTAAATGAATTGATGATGTTAAACAAAAGACATCGACAATGGGAAAACATTTTATGACCATTAGTCAATTACATCATAGTAACAACAACTGTTAACGACGTTTGTACTTTTACCATCATAATAATAACAACTTTTAACGACATTTGTGCTTTTTCTTCATCCAAAAGTAAGTCTTACATGACGAATTGAGGAAACGTCGGGAAATGTCGGGCAAACCAACGTAATTAACATCGATAAAGGCAGAACGTAATTAACATCGATAAAGGCAGAGTGTTGAGAATAGTTGGAACAATTAGCTACTAAAAAGACTTAGCGTTGCCAATAGTTGGAACAATTAGCAATGCAATACTTACATCATCAGAAAAGGGCCTTATAATCGTAATGTTAAGCGATGTTAAAACAAACCGTTACAGAATAGTAACTATTGGCGACGATGTGAGTCTTTCGTTGCCACTCTTCGGCAACCACTTCCATGAGCGTCACTAATTGTTACACATATGTTGACTATTTATTTCATTCGTTGCTATATGGTAGATATGGTGATGATTCTATATTTCGTCGTAAAATATAAATATTAAATATATATGTTTGGAAGATTGTTTGCAATGACATTTTTATAATTTATCTTAGTTAACATATTTTTTGTTGTTAAGTTGTTTTCAATGTTTAAAGCATATTGTTGAAAAACACATGGTAGGTTATTTAAAATATGAAAAGTAAATATAGTTTGCACATTAAATATTTGTGAAACAAAAATTGTAAATTTAATAGGATAAAAATATCATAAATTTAAGTTAACAAGTACTGTTAATCATTAATATTTAGTATATAAAAATTATGGTATCAATATAATATAATGATATATGGTCAATACTATAAGGTTTTAATTAGAAGTTTAATAATTCTTACAGACAAAGAACAACAACAATAACGAAAATAATAGCACGCAGCCTTACCTTTAATTAGTACAGAACCTGTATAAAAATTGTTACAAACAGAATAACAAATAAAGTTAGAAGATTATTACAGTTGATACCATCAATAAATGACAATGATATAATTATTTATTTGGATTCCATGTGACATGAGAGTCGGTAAAGGTAAATAAGTTCCCTATGTCTAGATTCCCAAAAAAGGTTCTTACACGTTCGAAGGCACCAATTGAAATAGTGAAAGACCTTCCTTTAGGTTCCAGATTGTTGACACCCTCTTTCAACAACTTTTTTACTATAACTAAACTTCTAGAGGGAACATTGAATGAGTCCCCAGATTTAGTATGGAAGACAACTTGATCAAATGAATGGTCAGTATGGTGTGTTTCACCTAAAACACAGTCAGTATAGAAGTTAAATAGGAAGTTTAGTGAAATCGAATAATGAACCCAAATTAGAATACACGTATACCTGATGACTAGACATAGTCATTGGAATCGACGATTTTCCATCTATGTTCTCTTAAAGATTCTAGTATATACAGTCAAATGTTCATATATATAATATCTTCATAACATGAAATGAGATATAGATAATAAGGAAAGTGACTTAGTTTGGATGATACTAAAACCTTGAAGAAGAATATCAGCCATGAAAGGGAAATGATTATTAGTGTATGACAAGGGGATTTGTTTTGCATTGGTTTTTTGTTTAGTAGGGACAATTTTAGCACATCGATGAATTATGTTTAAGAGTTTTATTTTGCAGAAGTGCGTTTACAATAAAATTCATTATATTAAAGAAAATTTTTGATGATAAGAGAAAGCACTACAGTTTAGTAGTTATACATCAAGGTGGCAATTAAGATTAAAGTTAGCCTTATTAAAATAAAAGTAATCCATTTACCCTACCCTTTATATCATATCTAAAATCTAAAATTTAGAGTAGATTATTACAAATGACTATGTTCTTGATGTATAGAAATATAGTATTATCTATATAGGGTTATATTACTATTATTACAAAAAGAGTTAAATACTCTTTTAGAAATTTCATCAAATATTTTGCAGGCTATGCTGAAAGAAGCATTAAAGGACGTAAAAAGAACTCAATGGTCATACAACCAACAAAGGAAGACAATAAATTATTTTCGAATCACAACCAGAAACACAACCTATACAACAAATGCAGAAAAAAGAGCTGACAATATACACCTAAAGGTATAATTAAAACTCAGCACAAGTTGGAGGGTTTGAGAATAGAAATAAAGAACAGTACCAACACAGTTGAGGATGCTTCTTCGTCGGTAATGACCACAATATACGAGATAAGCACAAGAGAGGGGACAATGGTTATTGGACTATGAATGTTAATGAATGTTGACGACTTGCACAAAAATGAAGATATGTTCCTTGTGGTAGTGATAAAAAAGTAATACAAAATGACATTATTTTTTGTTAAGGTAAATGATGTCATTTTCAATTTTGTCGAAAGAAATATAGTACAATTCAATGTCCAAAAAAATCATTGCCAACTTGATTAAGTGAACAAATTTGATAATACATTAATTACCATATATGATGATGATGAAGATGACGACGACGACGACGATAATAATGATAATAATAATAATAATAATAATAATAATAATAATAATAATAATAATAATAATAATAATAATAATAATAATAATAATATCAATTTATTAGAAATAATTTTATAAAAATTTGATTAAGATAACAAATTTGACCCTATATATATTTTCATTTATCAATTTATTAGAAATAATTTTATAAAAATTTGATTAAGATAACAAATTTGACCCTATATATATTTTCATTAATCATTCTACGAAAAAAAGTAATTTGAAAAATCGCATCAAACTTCTTCTACACACAATGTACTAATGGATATTTGGATGAAGAGGTTTGAATAGATTGAGAGAAAGAGTTAGTAAGGACTCATTTCAAATATGATAGTTTTACATATCTATTTAAACTTATAAACAAAATTATCCAAGTATAAAACACCAAATTATTGTTTGAATAGAAATAGTATTATGTTAACTTATAAGAAATAAAAGGTAGGCAAGAAAACATGTCATAAAATTAACATAACCCATTGAAGAAGATAGCTAATGTTTCATCTATAAGACATATTTGGGTTTACGAAGTTAGAGATAGTTTTTAATTAGAGATAATAATAAAGTTAACTTATACTTGTTGTTCACAGATGAAGCTCAATATAGTCGATATCGAGAACCTTGAAGTTTCAAGCTGTGTCAGTTCACTATTGAAACAAAAGGCAAAGGATCATTATTCTCGACTTCATAAATACTACAAGTCTTTTCCTTCAGATGAGGAGGCAAGGAAACATGTTGGTTGAGGGTCTCGGTTTTTATTTCGTGGCAACAAGGCGCTAAAATTATAGGACTTTTAAAATAAAATAAATAAAACTAGAATAAAGATAAAAAGAACTCATAATGGCAATAAAAACAAATACATAAACAATTAAAATAAAATAGCATAAAATAAAATAGATATGAAAATAAATCAGATTGGGAGTCGAACAAATAAACAAACAAATGAATAAATAAAAGAAAAAGAAAAAGAAGAAGTGACAAAGTCACTGGTGTGACTTTTGAATGTGAGAGAGAGCACGATCGCGACTTTTGGTGAATAGTCACAGATCGTCGCGATCGTACTTATGCATGATCACGACCTTTATGAACACTATCGCGATATTTGGACTGCATACTCCTACTTTAATTTATCATAACTCTCAATCCCGAAGTCCAAAAATTATAAACTTTATATCATTAGAAAACTAAAAGAAAGAGCTACAATTGCATGAAACCAATTTTGTCAAATTCTGCCTAGATCAGTACAGTTTATTTATTGAAGTTTCAAAATATATTTTCATCTCCTTTTTCCTTTCTACAAACTGTAAAAACTACTACCTTTATCAAAAGACCTGACTCCAATAACATAAACCATACATACAAAACTCCTATTAAGACAATAAAATTCAGAAAAATCTATTCAAAAGCCATTGAACAACTAACAATTTTATTTCTAACTAAAAATATAGCAATTTATCATAAGAGGAATTTGGACATGAACAGAAAAGAAATTCTTCAACTGTTATTGTCATTCATTTCTCAAATAAAAATAGAGTATATACATTGCTCCACTTACAAACAAAAGTCGCATCAGTAGCATAATACAAAAATACAACATTAATGCTCATGCTTGATATGCTTCTAAAACTACCAAAAATGATCTAAACTTAGTTACAAAAGATGAAAATTCTTGGAGATTTGCCGAAGTTTTGCAAGGTTCACTATTGATCTGTTGATTCTTACACATGAAAAGTAGAAAACGATGGGGTGAGCTGAGAAGCTCAGTGGCTAATACGTTTATAGTCATCGGTGATGAGCCACGAACAATCAAGCATATATATACATATATACAACCTTAATCTAGAAATTTCTAACATATTCGCAATTCCAGCTCACAGAACACGTAATAAAAAAATGCTATCACATAAATCGTATCATGTATTTTTCAACCATTAAAACAAAGCATTCAATCATATATCATGCTCAGCAAATCACAATGAAATGCATAAACAATATGGCTCAAGAGAATCCCATAACACAGGATGGCGAAACCGAATTTTATACCATGAATAGAACGAGTTCATTTTTCGAAGCTCATGTGCCACAAGCGGGCAGTCGGGAGAAGACTTTAGGTCAACGTGCACGTGACGAACTAATTTGGTATCTCTCTTGCCCACATAAGCAAGTTTCTGATGTTTACATATTTCTTATCATAATCATATTTTCATGCTTCATAAATTTTTTATTTTTCATCAATACAAAAGCAGCAAAATTCTTACAAAGCAAACATTATATAAATTCACAGAACATTTTTCCTACATTCACAATGAATAAAAGCAAGCATTTAAGCACACATACAAGCAAATAATTCAGCTTATTAACATAACAACTATAAACATATTACCCACCTCTTTACTTATAAATCCAAGCTCAACCTTGTCTTTCCTCTTGTTCATGATTTCGACTTTTCTTAGTTTCCTTCAAACAACATATTTTCATTCAATCAACATATACGAATAGAACTTCCATAAAGCTATAGTATCCAAAAATAAGCTTAAACTTAATCTACTTTTAGTTTATCTAACTAGAAGAATTAAGATCAAGTTAAAAGTTCATGAAAATCTAAGAATGTAAATCTCTTGTTCCTCTTCTTTCTCTCTCCATTTTTAGCACATAACATATTTTCTCTACTTCCTTTTTTTATCGAAACAAGAAGAATAAATGAAGGGTTACCTAAAACTCAGCTGAACCTTCTTCTTCCACTTCTTATCTCCTTTTTCTTTCTTTCCTTCTTCTCCTCTCTGTGCTTCAGTTTCTCCTTCTCTTCTTCTAGTTTCTTCTACGACTTTCTTTCTTTCTTCTTTCTTACTATACATGACTTTCTTCGCTTCTTTTCTTATTAGTTTAAGACAAATTTTTGTCTTTCCAAGCTTGCCCTTTTTATATTTAATCTAATGTCTTTTAACTCCTTAACTTAATTCTAATTCTTCCTTTTAATCCATAAAACCACACGAAATTAATTATATACCTAATTAAACTCCAAAAATTTCTAATTGAAGAATTCTAATTTATATTCATACTTGCTAATTTAATAAAATAAAATTTAAGAAAATTTGGGGTCCAACAAAACATGTTCCAGAATGGGTGACTCTAGAAAATTGGAGTAAAATGTGTGATTATTGAGCCTCTGCGAAGGTTAAGGTTTGTCTTCTTCCTCTTCAATTTTTCCTTCCATTATTTTATTTTTGTATTTAATGACTATTTCTTCCCTTTATTTAGAGCAAAAAGAAAACTCCTCGCAACACTGATTCCAAATCATTTGCTGTCGTACGACAAGAATTTGTAAGTATAATGTTTAGAAGTTATTATTCTATTACTTAATACAATATAATCTATTGTGTTCAAAAAAAATTAATTCATATAACAGAGCCAGACTCAACTTTATAGACAAGATTGTGATAGGATCATACTCTATAAGTTGACACACTATAAGGAAAGTGAAGATTGGACTTATGAAGAGACGCAAAATAATTATGTAAGTATAAAAATTTTAATTTTAGAGTTTATTTATGTATGTAATACTAAGTCATAATATTTGAATTATATCTCGATTTTGTGCTTTACATTGTAGGACAAGATGTAGGAGTTGTTGCAAAAATCATTGTCTGACAGGAATGGGTCCGATGTGGATGACATTTGCAACAATGTCCTTGGTACAAGATCAGGCTCTATCAAAGGTCTTGGTTATGCCCCTAAGCCAATTAGTTCATCATCATCACGATCAACATATGTAACGACGCTTCAAGAGGAGAATCGATCACTTAAGGCTCAGTTACAATATAATGAGGAAAAGTTAGATTGTAATCAAGAAAAATTACAATGTAATAAGCCAAAACTAGATCATATTGAAAGAGAGTTGACTAAGCTAAAAAAGATGGTCAAATAAATACTTGGGTCATAATATGTTAGTACTAGTGACGATGAAGAGTCTTACTTTGTCGATAAATTTTTTCTTAAGTTTTGTAATTAACATTTAATTACATGTTTTTGTATAAAATGCATTTCATTTTTAATTATGAATTATTTTTATTTTATTTTAAATTATTATTATTTAAACAATATGTTACCAACAATAATTACAAAATGTGACTAAATTATAATTCAAACCATGTTAATGACAATAACAAGAACTAAAAATGTTGTTAATAATTATAATTAAATCTTAAATTGGTAATAGAGAAGTTAAATTAAAAATAAATATTCGTTACTAAAAGTTTTTAGTTACAAATATAAAAACGTCACCAAATCTTTTTACCTACACTTTCTAGAACATCTCTAATAACATTTACCTACGCTTCAATTTTAATAGCTAAACATATTCTGCTGCGAAAAAAATTGTTAGTAAAAATTATTATTTATGCCTGTGTTAACGAAACTAATTACCTTTACCTACCAAAATTAAATGTGGCAATAAGTGATATGTGTCTATGTCCTCTCTTGCCCCCTATTCTTATTACCGACAAAGTAATGATCATAGCAAAATTTTTTGAGCGACAATTCTTTTAAAACGTCATAGATAGTTTTTTGCTACTAGACTTTTGCGATCATTTGTTCGACGATTTTTATTCATTGCTAAATACTTTTTGTAATAATTTTGTTTCTTTCAAAGACGTTATATTCCGTTGCTAATACACTTTCAATAACGGTTTATCCAAATTCGTTCAGTTGCGTTCTCAAAATTAGGAAGATTTAGATAGGAATGAAACCTGCTATTTAGTCGTCCACTACATTTGTATAGAATGGGGCTTAATATGCACCAGACTGTACTCGTCCATATTTAAACCCCACGAGTCGGATATGCTCTTTCCACCACATTTCAGTACCCAAGCTAAGGCTTATGGAAATTCACAGCATGTTTAGTGTACTCATCTCTCATGTCTATCTGAATCAATAATCGATAGATTATGCCTGGCTGAGTTACAACAACTTAGAACTGCAAAAAGTTAAATGTTTCAGGAGTGTGAAGTCACTGTCACCGTTCATCATATCAAATCATGACCATTCATGTAGTCTTTTTTTAGCATTGTCACTCTTGTAACAAGACGTAACGTACGGATCTTGTTATTCGGAACAGAGAATTTGGCCCTATTATTATTATGTATCTATCCTATTTTAAGCACAGAATAATAAAAACAGAAAATCTAAATTCGATAGGAGAGGAGTACCTTGAGAGTAACATTAAGCTCTAGTTCCAATGCCTTTGATGGATCAGAAATCTTATAGAACCGTGTCTCCCACGCCGGCAATAGCTTGTGGATTACTTAACGTGTATAATGGGCCAAAATATAGCACTTGTTATTCACGTCAATCCTAAAGCATAGAACCTCGTAAACGGCAAGAGCTAATAAATGGGATTCTAATACCTCTACATATAAGTAGGCTCGCCTTTTTACATTTTGTACGAGTATGTTGCATTTGACTTTAATTAAAATAACGAAATAAAACATAAAAGAATAATTTATAATAAAATGAAGTATAATATAATAAAAAGTTATTTGGAAGATATGGAAGAGTTTACAATATAATGTAGTAAAACATCATTTGTAAGATGGATAAAATTGAATGAAATGTATAATAAATAATTATTATACTCCTGATATTAAAATAATTATTGCAAGAGATTTAACGCTATAATTTTAAAACAGAAATTATATATAATTAAAAAATCACGCACAATCATGACAAATAATTTTTTATATATTTTTTATTTTAAAATAATAAAATTTTAATAAAAATTTTATTGTTTTATTAATGAAAATAAAATATATATATAATTATTCTGTAATTGTTTATATATTTCTATATAAATAAATAATTTTTAAAAATAAATCACATATAATATAATAAAATTCATTAAATAATTATTAATAATATTTTTATATAATTAATAATAAATTTTATATAATTAATAATAAAATAAAAATATTTAATAAAATTTTTATTAATGAAAATAAAAATATATAAAAAATTATTCTTTAATTGTATTTATATATTCATATATAAATATAAATAAATAATTTTTAAATATAAATCACATATAATAGAAAAATTTATTAAAATCATTATTAATAATAATATTTTTATATAATTAATAATAAATTGTATATAATTAATAATAAAATAATATATATTTAATAATTTAATAAAATTTTTATTAATAAAAATAGAAAAATATATATAAATTATTCTTTAATTGTATTCATATATTTCTATATAAATAAAAATATAAATATAAGTTTCTAAATATAAATCACATATAATAGAATAAAATTTATTAAATAATTAATAATATTTTTCTATAATTAATAATAATATATATATAATTTTAAAATTTATTAAATAATTAATAATATTTTTCTATAATTAATAATAATATATATATAATTTATAAATAATTACATAATAATTGTGATATATTTTCTATTTTCATTAATAAAAATTTTATTTTATTATTAATTATATACAATTTTTATTAATAATATAAAAATATTATTATTAGAGTAAGGAGAAATAATATATAAATATTGTTAATTATATAGAAGGGTTAGGGTTAGAAGAAATAATTGGTATTAAAAAAATTTTTTGAGGGTATATTAGGTAGTATATATTTATTAGTTTACGTTCTATCCTAAACTCTCCAAATTAGAAATTTCTTATTTTCACCTTTAGGATGGAATGGAACGTAACATGAAACCCTCCGCGTCCATCTCATTCCATTCCATTTTATTATGAAACGCTCATTAAAACGATGAAAGTGTTTTACGTTCCATTCCATTCCATTACTAACCCTCTAATCAAACAAGCCCTAAGGTTTTTTAAGTTTTGAGTTTTTTAGATTTCTAAACAGTCTCGCTTAAAAACTCACCATCAACTAATTCGAGTGACTCTGTGCATAAAGGTAAGTACACTTGAGACCAGAAGAATCGGGCCAAGTCTTCTGTTCTTGTAAACTTATTCTAATTCTATTTTATTAATTTTTATTCATACATTTATATAAGACCTATATAAATATGTGATTAAAAATTAATGACACATCTTTGAAACAAGTTATCGAGTATAGGTGATCCTGTGCCATATGAATCCACCATCAACCATATATAAAAAGTATCCCTTAGTTCTAAGTAGTTTAAGTAAATATTTTTAAAGAATTATATAAAGAGTATTTAAAAGAAAAATACTAAAAACTATTGTTATAAAAAAAGTAAAAACATAAAATTTGTGTAATTGGCTTGATAATAACAAGAGTTTATATCGTTAGATTGCTATTAATGATTGAATTATAAGAAAGAGATAAAGTAATTCCATTCTATTTTTAGAGATTCAAAGAAACAAGTAAATTGATAGACTCAAAAGTCAACATACTCCTTATACAAAGTTTCCTGTTTTGTGAGGATCGAGAGAGGGTTATCAATAAACGCAGCCTTCTCTTTTTAATTTTTACAAAGAAGTTATTTATGTTAATTGAACCTATGTACGCAAAATAATTTATATACTAATTAATGATTAAAAATGATAAAGTAATAAAAATATTATATTTGAAACTTAATTTAATTTTATTATATTTACGTCATACCAATATCTAATTATAAAGTTTAATCAATATTAAGTTCCATTATAAAATTAATACAAAATCAACCTATGCAAACTTACAATACTCAATAAAATAAGTCAAACATATATTTTATAAATAACTTGAAAGGTTCAATAATCCAACATTTAAGGTTTTAACATTTCATCATTCATATATATATACAGTTAATAACTAAAAGACATTTCAACATAATTAACAAATCATACATAACCAACCAAATCATATATACTCCTCTTTATCTAAAATCAATATAAGATTTAGTATTAATAAAGGCATAATTCTAATATGTTCAGATCTTTGTTTTATTTTTCAAATCTTTTACATAATAAATTAGGAGCAATAGAATGATGCACTTTATGTTAGTTTCAATTCCTTCAATTCAAATAACGAAATTATGCACATGTAAGTCTAACTTCGAATAGTATGTTCATGTCACAAGACAATATACTTGTCTATGCTTTATTTTTCATCAGGATAAACTCCAGTCAACCATGAACCGCACATAAGCACATAATTACACAAACCAAAATACAAATATTTATAATTACAAAGCACATGCCTCCTACATATTTGAGACTAAATATTAATAATTACAAAATTTTGAGCTAAATATATATTTAAATTCTTCAAACTTAATAATATAACAAAAATTTTAAAATTCATCATAACTCAATATATGATTTTTGTAAAATTATCTCAATTTGAAATAATTAAATGTCATGGCATAAATATCAATGCAACATAAATAAGCCGCCATCACAATCCACTACCATCATCATGTATGCAATCAACCTTACGCACACACATCCTCCAGTCCACTATATACTATCATTTCTTTATTTTATAGACCAAGTAGAGTAATAGATATAATCAGTTATAGTAGTTACTGTAATGTCCTCCTTGTAGAGTATAATCTGGAGTCTGTTGTAATAATTGGGCCCAAGCTCGTGAGAGAGACTTGTAATAGTTGGGTCAAAATTCAACAAAAAAACATAATATACAAGCAAGAAAATAATAGTAAGGAATAACATAATAAATTTATCAAAACTTATCTTTCTCTCTCTGTTGCTTTTCACCTTCTCGTGCTTTCTCTTTTCTTTCTTTACTCCATTTTCTTTCTATTCTCTTTCGAAGCCCTCTTCTCTGTGAGATCTTTTCTTTAGTGTTGGTTATCCTCTACCACTCAGTAATGTGTAGCATATGTGGAGACAAGTAGTTACATCATTTTGGCATCATCGGATTTGGCCAGAAAGGGAACCTTCCACTCTAGATCTGAGAATGAAGATAGTGATTCTATTGAGATAGATGGAATGTGGGCAGTGGAATACTCAAGTAACCACTAATGCATTAAACTGCTTGATGTAGAATTACAGAAGAAAACAACCTTTGACACATCACCATCGTTGATTCAGAATGTTGGCCAAATTAACCCAATTAATTCACCATACCCAAGACCATACTTCAATCCAATTTAATCTCAAAACACCTAACCTCATCAATTATCAAATTGACCCTAGATCTAATACTAAAACTACCTCATAATCATTTTCATTTGAAACCTGGTATCAGAGCCCCTTTCTAGCAATTAAGTAAACTGGCTAAGGCAAGGTCACATGCCATGGTCGATTTTAGTGGAGTGGTGGAAAGAAGTATGGAGCAATGTCTATAAGAGTTGGAATAAAAATTTAAACAGATGAATGATGAATATGTTGTTTAGTTAAGGCATGTCCAGCAATGTGTGAAGGATTCTCATAGATTAAGCAAGCAGAAAATGGATCAGTTATTATTGTCCATTCAACAATTGATTAACAGCAAAGGATCTAATAAGATTAAAGGGGGTTCAATCTCAATTGCCTCTTTAAAAGAGATCTTACCCACACCAAATTGACTAGCGCCACAGGCCAATCCAAACTTTGCCAATCCTATTAGAGCCATAACTAGTCAGGGTGTGGAGTTTATACATGTGAATCGGGTAAAGCCCAATATTGAATTAACCCATTTTGATGGGACTAATACTAGACTATAGATCCAGAAATGTTCCCATTATTTCCAATTTCATCAAATTCTTGAAGAGGAAAAGTTGAAGTGGTTGTGCTCTATTTTGAAGGAAAGGTGGTTCAAAAACTATCTATTGGGATGAGAGGAGATCACTTGAGAAGAATTTCCTAGGCCTTGTTAAAAAATTAAGAAGCAGAACTTTGAAAGTATTATCGCAGCATTTAATGCTTGAAGCAAACTGGTAGTGTGCCTGAGTACATCAAGTCCTTTGATAAATTGTGGGCGTCCTAATTAAACTGAAACCACAGTTAGATGAGGACCATTTCTCAACTTTATTAGAGGATTGAAAGTTGAAATTAAACATGCACCAATTATCATCAGTCCACAGACTTTAGATGAAACTTATCATATGGCAGAGTAAGAAGAGCTCAAACTGGAGGCTATTATTTGGAAGATTAATTCCAGTTATGTTAGAATAGGGTTTGTCAATGCTAAGAACCCTATGATAAAAAAAGTGGAAAAATCTAATTTCGGGGACATAACATGAGTTTAAAAAGGGCAATGCTATAAAAGTGGAGATAGATTTTCCCCTAGTCATTAATGTAAGCCTAATACTCTACATACACCAGAAGTAAAAGGCAGTGATGATGCTAAAATTGCAGCTACCTATCGAGTGCGGATAGAGGAGATAATACGAGGAGAGATTGAAGATTTTATATTGCATGCAATAATTAGATACACCACTGTATGCACTATCATAGTCAAAGGCTCATATACAAGTAAACCCGTGATCATACTCATTGATACTGATGCCACTCATAGTTTCACAGACCCAAGGGCCATTCAGAATACTCCTGTAGATCCTACTCCTACTCTTCCCTTATTGGTGACTATGGTGAATGAAAAATAGAACTATTTCTAAGTTGGTGTATGAGGATATGACTTGAAAAATGGAGGGAAATGAATTTACATTCAATGTCAGTTCATTAAAATTGGGGGGATTTGATATAGTGTTAGGAGTTGATTAATTGAAGACTATGAGTCCCATTACTTTTGATTATAACACCTTTACATTGAGGTTTGAAGGGAGGGGTACTCCTATTGAGCTTAAAGGGATTGATGAGACTACTACCATTAAGATGGTTAGTACTACATTGACAGATAGAATGTTGAAAAAGGGAGAAATGGAGTAGATAGCCCCTATTAACTCTATCTAATTAAAACCCTTAAAACATACCATCTTAGAAGTAATACAACAACTAGTTGACACCTGCAGTGATCTTTTCAAAGGACCAAAGACATTGCCACCGCAAAGAACCCTTAACCAGAAAATCCCACTAGAACCCGAAAGTCAACCAGTGAACTTAAGGCCCTATCAATACCGTTATTACCAGAAAACTAATATTGAGAGGCAGATAAAAGAAACGTTACAAAACTATTATGCAACCTAGCCAAAGTCCTTTTACTTCCTCAATTTTACTTGTCAAAAAGAAAGATGGTACAATGAGAATGTGTGTGGATTATAGGAAGCTAAATGACATAACAATCAAAAATAATTTTCCAATACCTATGATTGATGACCTACTAGATGAGTTACATGGGGCTACAATTTTTCAAAGCTTGATCTCAAATCAGGTTATCATCAGATCAAAATGAATGTGAAGGACTTCCTTAAAACTACCTTTAGGACTCACCACAGCCACTATGAATTTTTGATGATGCCTTTTAGAACCAATGCACCGGTTACATTCCAAGCCTTAATGAATGAGGTTTTAGCCCCTTTCCTTATGTAGTTTGTCTTAGTATTTTGTGATGACATTCTTGTCTATAGTAAGTATTTAGAGGAGCACAAAACTCATTTACAGTATGTGTTTGAAAAGATTAGAAAAAAAGGGCTTTATGTTAAGGCCACTAAGTGTGTTTTTGCATAAACTCATGTGGAGTACCAAGGGCATATAATTTCTAAGGATGGATTTTCCACAAACCCTTAAAAAATTGAACTGATGATTAGTTGGCCAATTCCTATCAACATTAAGTCCCTAAGAGGTTTCCTAAGCCTTATAAGGTACTACCAGAACTTTTTAAAGGGGTATGGACAAATCAGTAAACCTTGACCAATTTACTCAAAAGAGACTATTTCCAATGGAATGGAGAAGTTGCAGAGGCCTTTAATACACTAAAGTAGGCCATGACGGAGGCTCCAGTACTAGCACTGCTAGATTTTACTCAATCTTTTGCTTTGGAGACAAATGCAAGTAATACAGGTATTGGGGTAGTTTTAATGCAATAGCTTTTATAAGTAAGGCCTTGAGAGTTAGAAATCAAGGCTTATCCATTTATGAGAAGGAATTTCTATCCGTACTCATGGCTATAGGAAAATGGAGACATTATTTGGAGCTAAGTCAGTTTATCATAAAAATTGAACATAAAAGTCGTAAATAGTTACCAAATCAAAACTTTTCTACCCTTATATAGAGAAAAGGATTGGCAAAGCTTCTAGGGTTAGATTACAAGATCTAAAAGGGAAGAGATAATCGAGTTACATTTGCATTATCTAAAATGTGGGAAGAAACTGAAGGGCAACTTATAGCTATAATAATGATCACTCCTACCTGGCCGACTGAAGTGAAAGAAATTTATCAATCTGATCCAAAGATGATTAAGTTAATATAGGAAGTGCAGATAGGAGGCAAGCCATCTCAGAAGTATAGATGGGATAAGGAGTTCCTAAAATACAAAGAAAAAATTATTGTGGGTGACTTTGGAACCTTAAGGAGACAACTCATAAGTAGCATTCATAGGGATTTAGTTGGTGGCTATTATGGTATAATGGAAACTTATCAGAGGATTAAGTCAATGTTTTATTGGAAAGGATTACACAGAGAGGTTGAAAAGGTGGTTAAGGAATGTGATGTGTGCCAAAGAAACAAGGCAGAACATGTAGGCTTATCAGGTTTGTAGAAACCATTGTCGATTCCTAAAGCTACTTGGAGAGATATCAATATGGAGTTCATTGAAGGTCTTCTTAAATCTAAAGGAAAATAAGTAATTTAGGTGGTGGTCAACGTGTTAACTAAAGGAGCGCACTTTATATCACTGACACTTCCCATTACAACACCAACAATGGCTAGAGAATTTATAAAGAAATTATAAACTTCATGGATTACCTATAAGTATAGTGAGTAACAGGCATAGAGTGCTCACCTGCAATTTTTGGCAGGCCTTATTCAAATCCTTGGAAGTCTCATTGAAGCTTAGCACATCTTGTCACTCTCAAACCAATGGCCAGACTAAGAGAGTAAATCAATGCCTAGAGACTTCTTTAAGGTGCATGGCTGGTAGTTAGCCAAAGAAATGGGTTAAATGGCTACCACTACAACAAAAATGACATATGGTAACAGGTGATAAGTGCTATTAAATATGAATGGTAAAACTAATGAATATGCTATGACAGCCCATAATACTAAAGATATTATGCTTTAGTAATAGTTTTGACATGTTATTGTCGAGTTTAATATGACATGTATTGATATTTGTAAATGTGTTTATATTACATTTTGTAAATGCTATAAATTAGTTATTTGTAACATTTTAAAATGTTATATATTAACTTTTTTTAATAACCTTAAATTGCTGTAGATATGTATTTTGTAACAGTTTTGAAATGTTAAACGTGATTTTTTCATAACATTGCTTAAATGTCATTATTTAGTTTATTATAGTATTTATTAATAGCTATAAATGATTTTATGTTACATTTTGTAAATGTTATTAATTAATTATTTATATCATTTTTCAACTATTACAAATTAGCTTTTCACAACATTATTAAAGGGTTATAAACATGAATTTTGTAACATTTTAAAAATATTATGGATAAGTTTTCCATGACATTGATAGAAAATTATTGTTGAGTTTATTATAGCATTTGTTGATAACTACAAATGATTTTATATAATATTTTATAAATGTTATTAATTAACTGTTTGTAACAATTTTACACTATTATATATTAACTTCTTGCAACATCATTAACATGTAGTAGATATCAATTTTGTAACATTTTAAAAATGTTACAAAATTCATATCTACTACATGTTAATGATGTTACAGATAAGTTTTCCATGACATTGATAGAATGTTGTTGTTAAGTTTATTATAGCATTTATTGATAGCTACAGATGATTTTATATTATATTTTATAAATGTTATTAATTAGCTATTTGTAACATTCATTAACATGTAGTAGATATAAATTTTGTAACATTCTAAAAATGTTGTGGATATGAGTTTCGTAACATTTCTAAAATGCTCTAGATTATTGTTTAATAACAATATTAAAAAATATGTTATTATTGAATTTATGATAACATTTGTTGATGCTATTATAATAATGTTACTAATATATCTTGTGTAACTTATCTAAATAATGGTACATTAATGTGGAAACAAATTTATAACTATAAAATTAACTTTTCAAAAACATATTTTGTTATTCATCAAAGATGAGCAAATCATAGATAATCAGCACATAAACATTGATAACCAAAAGCAATAACATATGTCTCTTTAATTTCCATTTGTTACCTTCTCATGAATAATACCCTTGACTTCCACAATCTACAACCATTGAAACAAAAATCATCAGTATTTTTTTCAAATATAGTAGAATAACATATCATATGTTACAAACTTAAGAAGAGTTGAAAATAGGAACATTTAAATAATTAATGCAAGACATTGACATAATACCAATAAAAGTAAGTACTAAAAAAACCTCAGCAATTCACACCTCATGACACATGAATCCCTATTGCATTAGAACTGTCGGAATTGCATCTTTTTGAGCCTTCGTTAAACTCTGAAATTTCCAAAATGCAAAAGATATTATGTCCGGTTTGCTGATTTCAAATGTTATAATCAAAATCTCTTTTTAAATAGTTCCCAAGAAAGTTTACAGACATAGTCTAGAATCAATCTGGTAGTGATGCTGAAACAAATGTTTGTTGGTATGGGATAAGTTTGTAAAGAAATCCGCCATATAAGTTGCCAAGTTAATCTGACAGCAAAATTCATGAACTCACGGTTGCATATAGCAATGTAAGCATATACCCAAGGTCAATTTTAGAGCAAAGAAATCACTTCATTCAGTGGATCAGTCACGCATAACAGATAAGCATCATCTTCATCTTCTTAGTTCTTGAAGTTTGCAATCAATAAATAGCTGTTCGTTCCAGAGGGCAAAAAGAATTGAGAAAAGGAAAAGTAAAAGTTAATAATATCAAACAACCTCATTAAATGCTTATGCCATTGCTTCGAGTTGATCAAATGTAGTTCTACCAACTGAAGTAGCAGAGTACAACAAACTCTTATCTGATTCTTCATCGTCTTTATAAATCTCTTCCCAATCATTAGCCTATTAGAACAAGAAGCTCACACTTCAAAACTTCCACTTTCCAAACTTGAGAGAATATAAAAGAATCTGAAACCCAACAAGCCACCACCTCATCATCCAGTTGCTCCTAGATTTCAATTAGTTCATCTGAGAGCAAAGCCAGTATTTGAAAAACGTAAAAGAAACCAACACAAGCCAATCCCAATTACGATAGAGACTAACTGCTCCATGAAGAATAGAGGGATTGCAAACCTTGGACTAGCACAATACCAATGTTTTCTCCATAGATATAATTATGACTTGGAAACAAAATCTATCAATGACTAATTATAGGCTCATCCTACTGAACATCAATCCACCGCAAAGATGGCTCTCCTATTGCTCAGTACAGACTCACCTGGAACCTCCTCCTTTCCTTCTGAACTGAACACATATCTAGATCAATGGTTCACCCATATCCCTGTTAGCAAAGGATAAAGACTTAAACAACGAAGTTATCAAGAATTAGAAAGGAAGTGTTATAAACCTTAAATCTGATACCTTCTTCGAAGACTAGTTGTCCTTCTCACTTTCTTCCTAGTCTAAGAAGCCCTGATCCCAGACGAATAAAACCCAGATCATTCCCAAGATGTCAACAATGTTTAATTGAAAAAGGCGTAGAGCAAGGTAAGAAAACAGAAAGCAATACTGACCTGAGTCAAGGCTTCAACTACTGGCTAGACATAGAAGCACAGAGACATCAACGAATCTCGCCCCCTTCTGATAACAAAGAAATTTTGGTATGGGGTGTTTTGTTGCGAATCCATCCACTTGATACACTCAGCTGTTGTACTGGTAAAAGAACAGACATGATAAAAAGCTTCCTCACTTTGCATCGAAGAGCTTCCATTGTGAAACATTAAATATGATGAATAGGAACTTTATTTATGAAGGACTAACCTTACCTATTTTTCTAGCTAATGGATCTGCAGTTCCCCTTCAAGATTCTCTCATGGGTGTCTCTAAACATGGTGGTGATCTCTGGAACTCCCAACCTTAATCGGGTAAAATGGGAACAGACGATCGTATTTTGAGGAATTCTTTTACCGCTTTTGCTTAACAATGGGGCTTATGGAAGGAAATAATATGAAACGCTATCGTGTGCCTTGAGCTTAGATGTATTTTGCAAATGCTATCATCTTTATTTGTAGGGCTCCTTATGTGTTTAAAAATATTGTCGTTTTCTGGTATGTAGTAGATTCTTTATGGCTCTCCAAACCTTTCTTCTTTTATTTTCTTATTATTATTATTAATCAATTTAAATTTAAAAAAAAAGTAGAACAGAAATTAACAAGAATATGTATGAAGCATACGTCTATATCAACTAAAAATCAAATGCAAAAGATGCTTCACAACTTGTTGATGTGGTTACATATTATAGGATGATAAAAGAGATTATTTTATTAGATTACCATAAATTTCAGCTTCCAATATTCAAGTATGATTGGGAAAATGTAAGACATGGAGTTAAAGTTGAAGAAGGTTTTACACTTGTTAATTTGCACTAAAGTCAGAATCAGTATGTGAGAGAGTCTTTTATCCTAGCATCGCAAGCAAAGCAAGTGTTTTACTCTAGAGAAACCGATTTATCTAATTAGTATTATGATAACTTTTCTAAAGTGTTATTATTTTACATTTACTAAAGTAACTCATATAAAAGTTATTGATTTACATTACTAACGTAACTTATATAAAGTGTTATTAATTTACATAACTAGGATAACTCATATAAATTGTTATTATTTTATTAATAAAGTAACTTATATATAATGTTATTATAATACACTATTATGGTAACTTTTCTAATGTATTATTATTTTACATTTACTAGGGTAACTTATATGAAATGTTATTATTTTACATTACTAAGGTAACTCGAATCAATTGTTATTATTGTATGATATTAAGATAACTCATATAAAGTGTTATAAATTTATTATTAAAGTAACTCATAT
>JANZXR010000003.1:29000073-29014486 GCA_027575705.1 Erythroxylum echinodendron
ATAGCTGCAGCCCAGATCGTGCATACTCGTGTGGATACCGGTAGAGGACATTCGCGTGTAGCAGTGTCTACGAATCCAAAAAACAACCACCAATCCGTGTCAAAAAGGTATTTTTGCGCATCCTATATGTTTTCGGTTATACATCGTGTTGTATTATAACCTCTTCCGCAACGTATTGTGAATACTCGAGCCATACGCAATCCAACAAAATATTATAAGCTGCAACGTTATATCAAGGAGTTGAAACATAGCAATCTCGGATCAACAATGAAACTAGAATTATTAAATAATCAAGAAACCTCATTATTGTAGTTCAAGAGGCTATAAATTTATTGTGGAGCTATGAAAGAAGTATGGGGGTGCTTAAGGACCATACTTTGGATAGATGGTTGTTTCTTGAAGACTAAATTTCAAAGGAAACTAATTAGTACAGTTAAAAAGGATAGAGATAGAGGCAAGTATCTTATAGCATGGATAGTTGTTGGAGTTGAAAATATTGATTCATATAGTTGGTTCTTGTCACTCCTATTAGAGGATTTGGAGTCAGAACATGGAGATATAGTCACAATAATTTTTGACATGTAAAAAGTACATAATTGTAGACTTGTGTTTTCTTTACTTGTTATTTGTATGATAAGTTCTTATATTATGTTATTTTATAACTTACGTATCTAAGGATTAATAAGAGTTATCAAGGAGATGCTTCTAAATGCATGTCATAAAATGTGCATCAAATATATTTACCATAATTAGCATGGAAAATGAAGTGGCAAGGACTTGAGGAGACAATTTTGGGCATATGTATGGTCTATGTATATCGAATACATCAATAAGAAACTAAATAAATCAAATAAATTTAAACCTAGGTGTGTTTCTGCTTTGTATGAATATCCACAAGAGAGTTGGGCTACACCATACTAATCATTTAAGTCAAAACATTGAATCATTGAGAGTAACCTGAGTGAGAATTTCAACGGATAGATCCTTCTAACAAAAGAGACTAGTGATCAATACATTAGAAACTATAAGGATAATGATGATGAAGAGACATGCTAAAAAAAGGTTATATGCATATGCATAGAATTAGATATTTCAACTGTAGTTGTGAAGAAACTTGAAAAAAAAAAGAGGCACTGAAATGGAGAATTGTGTGAAATGGTGATGGGGTATATGAGGTCAATAAATAGGATGGAAAGCATATTGTAAGACTAAGAAGGGAAAATTATTATAGTTGCAGAGTATGGGACATCTATGTTACCCATACAAACATACCATTAGTGTTATCAATCACCCCAAACAAAAATTAGAGGCGTTTATGAATGACTGCTAGAAAAGAATACCTTTTTAAGAGTGTAAGATTATATGTTGCAACCTATTAAAGGAGTGATCTTTTAGCCATTGAACGATTATAAGAAATACATACACCAGTTAAGAGGGTGATGTTAAGAGGGCCAAAAAATGAACCAAAGTGAAAATTTAGGAAATGTAACAAGTGCGAGTAAGGTTTTGTAAAAGGATCAAATGCAAAATTATAGAAAATGTGATGTTTGTAGACACATAGTAGAACATGTAATGTAACAAACTTAATGTAAGTGATAATACTTCTTTACCTTTTTTAATTTTAATAAAAGCCTAATTTGGTCTTCCAACTTAGGTTTGAGTTGCACAAAAGTCCTGCAATTTTTTTGGAGCCGATTAACCTTAAACTTTCCAAAACTTTCTTTTTTAAGCATAACTTCACTAAAAGATTGAGCTTGTGCTTATAAGAGCAAAATAAATTTTAAGTAAAACACAATTCAATAGGTGTTTGATATTATACTTTAATTTATTTTGAACTTACAACAAACCTTATTCAAGTTATAGGAGAAAACCTACTTTCATAGACTATTAGTAACATTTAGTACACTAATTTCGTGTTAGATTTTTTGTTACATTTTAATGTCCTGGCCCTTATTTTCATTTTTAATTTGTATAGTTTTTGTCAATTGTAATGGATGGTGAATCTTCAAACTCAACCAGAAGGGGTCGTAGTGAAAAACAATATGGTAAAGAGGTTTTTGGTCAATATGGAAGCCGAAATCATTTGGTTACTTCTTAGATCAATGACAATTGTGGAAAAAGATTTTATGGATGCCCTAACTATAAGTTATTTTCCTTATTAATAATCAATTTATTGGTATTTAGAAAGATAAATGTTATTAGTAATTAATAATATTTTTCACAACATTATTACAGGAAGGGGGATGTAATTTTTTTGATATGCAGATAAAGATTTCAGTGAAAAGGTGAAATACATTATAAATAAATTAATACTTGAGAATAAATGGTTAAAGGTTGAGAACAAAAACTTAAAAGTTGTACGTGTATAGATAATGTGCACGAGCTACTAGGTGATTTGGCATAAGTGAAAGTAGCATTAAAATGTAGAATATATAAGACAAGAAGATTACATAAAGGTGATATATGATTATATTGTATGTGTTATAATATTTGTAGCTATTTTTATAACTATAATTATTGAAAAGTTGAAGAATATGAACTTCATAAAATTTGATGTTGTGCTATGGTAATTTGTTAGGACTGTTTTGTTAGATTAATAATTTATTGTACTTATAAGGACAAAAAAATTGTTAGCTTTTATAGTGATATTTGTAGTTCATCTTGTGTCCAACTGTTGGTAAATTAAATGGACATGATATCTATAACAACTCTAAATTTGTGATTTTATCACTAAACCAACTCTCAAATGATACAAGTACTATAACAACTCTGACATTCATTTCACTAACTTCCATTTCACCAACTTCCAGTGTGTCACAATAATAAGCAATTTCACAACCTCAAATTCCAACTTCAAATTCCAAGAAATTTTAAGTTCACTACAACTTCAATTTCCAAACAGGTCTAAAATGGAACAAGTTCACGTAAAGAAATTCACTTCAAGTTCAAAAATCAAGTTTCACTTTCTCTTAAGGTTGAATCTCCAAACCTTCTTCTCTTTGCACCCCTCTCATTGTATAAGGCAGATGAAGTGATGTTATTTCTACCATTCTATTGCAATCATCTCGGCTAAAAGTTAAATTTAATTTGGGTATTAGAATCTACAATAATGGATCTTTTTGAGTTGCCTAGCATCATGATATGAACATTATCTCCACGTTGTTTAAACATGAAAATGAACATGTTTATTTAAAACAAAATTTAAAATACTAATATTAACATATTCCAAATTTTAGTTAACTTACACGTTACTCAATTAAGCTAGTTGACTCATGAAATGTACTCTATATCCACTTATCCTTCTCTATTTGCCCCATCCTCTGGTCCTTCCTCTACCTCTACCTCTACCTTTTCCTCTCACTCTACCTCTTCCTCTTCCTCTTCTTCTAATCATTGATTGTATGCATTTTTTATCTTCACAAGAGTGTTGATTTTATATATTGAACTCCTTAATAGATGTAAGATACCTATCTATAAGTTTTCTTTGGATCAATCTTAGTCTGGATAATAATTTTATTAGATCTAATATACTGATTTGATCAAATAAGTACAATGTGTCAAAATATCGATAATGGATGATCGTGGTACCTATATATGTATATATATATATATTTCAAGCATTGATTAGATCAAATAAGTACCTTATGTCATAATATTGGTACAAGATGATCTTGGTACCTATATATATATATTTTAAATATTGACTGGTTAGTAACCAAATGATAATATAAAAATAATTTCCATAATTAATGAGAACTTGCTTACATTTATTGGATTTTTACATGATCTTTGGTTATGCCCATGTTGTCTATATTTGGTGTCAGTCAGTCTTCTTCCATATCTAGTCCCTTTTCCTATTTTAAGTTACTCAAATTTCTTTTTCTCCCTATTTTTTTTAGGTGGACCAAGCATATTCCTTTTGCAAGTGGCTCAATAACTTCATATGGGACCAAAATCTTTATCCATCAAGTGGCTTGCGGGAATACTTATATGATTATAGATACCTCTCCTTGTTATACAATTTGTAAACGTAGTCATCGAGATTTTGGTGGTTTTAGAAAATGGCAACCATATTATAAGGGCATGGAATCCCTATCAAAACCCAATATCTGCAAATACAAGTACGAATATTAATTTTCACATAAAGCCTTGTCCAATCTATACTTAACTTTATATCCATCATCTTCATTCCAATTAACAAAGCAAGTACAACTCTATTTCTTATTATCCTCTAATATGTCCTGAAATCTTGGTGGTATGTTACCATCTCATTTATCCCCAAAATTCTTTTTTATACGCATCCTCTTCATCGTCATGTTCTTGATATACTTCAACATGTTAACTGTAGACTTCACCCTAGCCTCTAAGATCTAATCGTTAAAGGTATCACTCATGTTATTATCCATACAATCACACTTAAAATTGACACTAAAATATGCCTTACACCAAAGCTTCTTGGGATATCTCAATAAAGTTTCAATGTAACCTGGTCTCAAACCATTTAACACATAAAATTGATCATTAAAATTAAGAACAAATGTTGCCTTAACTATCATCCATACTAAAATTTTAGATCGTCCTCATTCCATCTTGATCTCCAATTAACATAAATATGCCTTGTACACATTCTATGCTCAACCTTTGATAAAATTATTTTTATTGCATGTTGAACCTAAACAATAATATAATCAAATAAAAATAAAAGTTTTTATTAATTGTATATATATAAATATATTATTAATTCAATATAGCTATACCTTTTGTATGTTAGATATGAATATGAAGCCATTACCATCTCCAAATTGTAGATCTGAAACAAGAAGCTCTAGAAACCACTTTCACGTTTCAATATACTGAACATCAACCACACCCCAAGCAATAAAAAACATTTTATTGTTTCATATTTCCTTCAAAAAACGTCTATCTAGTCCTATTATTGTTCTACAACCTTCAATCCAACCCCTTTTACAAGCATTAAAACAAGCATAGCACCTTGTAAATATCCTTTTACCTTAATCATTAATGCTTGTTCTGATTGCCTATATTGTCCTTAGGTTTTTAATCTTCACCTCTAGAGTTTAGTAAATTCCTCTATATGACACTCGTGCATCATTTTAATGATAGTTGCTTTTACTCTTTTACAAGTGTTAAAGCTCACATCCACCTTTAACTCCTTCCTTAATAAAGCCTTTAACTGAAAAACCTTGATGTTTAGTTATAAATCAATCCTATCTTTGTAGTGGCTTGCAATACATTTTGATATGATGAACTTGTTGATGTTTGTTATTGTATAACTGTGCTTAGGTTTATATCTCTTCATGAAAATACTGTTGTCATTTCTCTCCAAACTTACAAAAATAACCAAGGGTGTTATGATCTCCATATCACTCTCACCGGAGATTTCTAACTTTTTATGTATTCAGGCCCGAACTCTTTGCAGTGGAGTATTTAATCATAGCCTCCTTAAAATCTTTTACATCTTTAGAGTTCAGACCTACATCCCAAGTAGGAACATTAAATGTTGGAACATAATATAGGTTCTTACATTTACCTTTTCTTCATCCACTTTCAACATATTCATCTAAACTTATATAGTATTGACCTTAGTCATCACCTTTAATATAATAGTTGTCTTTTTTAAAAACAAAATGCTCATGGTCATTTTTATGCCCTTTTTCATTTTCGTGACTTTCTTCATTATTATTCATAGCCTCATCTTTATTTCTTTTCCTAGACTTCCTCTCTTTATATTTTTTTTTGGGTAAAATGTAAATATATTATACCAAAAATGTTTATGTATATGATCTTAAGGGGCATATCCCGACCCATAGTACAATCAAAATGAGGAGTCCTAAGCCTACAAATCATCGGCAAGGAAAAAAACAACCACGGGAGACAGTAACACAGTAGCTGCCAACCAACAGTAATACGGTACAGTAGCTTGGAAGAAAACCATGCCAGGGGTAGTCAAAAGTCAAACCCAGCATTAAAGATAGCCATGCAAAAATTTCACATGAACAGTGTCATGTAGGAGAAGATTGCCATGCAACAGCCGTAGAAACACCATAGTCGTGCATGCATGGTCCACGTGAACAGGACCATACATGCACAGGACCATGTAGAAAGATGAACAGTATTTTTGGGATGGTGGTATACGTGCAAAATGAACAAACACGTTAGAAAAACTAAATGGTCTTCATCTCCCAGAGGAAGGCAGAGGCGCACGGCCCTCATATGTGCAGCCGACAAGCTTCCTACATCAACTGAGATCAGTTTCCCATCCACCGTCCAGTAGGGCACCCTCCAGTCCAGCAACATCAGTAAACATAGGATTCACTCTCCCTCTACCATCTGCTGAGATGGGAACCACAAAGCAAACACCAATGCAACCCAGGCAAACCTCAAAAGAAGCCATTTTACTACCATACATAGATCTTCTATCAAGCACAGCACTAAGACAGCATTATCGCAAAGGAACAGTATCTCCACGCACTTGAATCCCCTGAATGTAGCCACCATTTCAAAACAGCAACAACCATGAATTCATCAAGGCGGTGGCAGTGAAAGTCTCCCCCACCCTTTATCCCATTACACCCGCAATCAGAGCTATGGATAGACTATGGAGAGATAAAATCAGAAATGGATCATATCCGCTAGGTATAAACGGTAGAGAATTTTATAAACTACAGTTTTTATCTTGACTATTACATCGTAGCTTGTAAAGAATGCTAAGTCCAGTTGGATTGCATTCCTAGTCTTCCAAATCATGTAAATGGTACAGAGGACAGCCAGTTTTGGAGCTTTGCTTCGCAAACAAGCTCCAGTATAGAGACGTCGAATCCACTTGATAGCACTAGTGAGGGTAGACATGGTATGACTCATACCTAACCAATCTCGTATTCCACTCCATACTTCAGCTGAGAACTTGCACTTGAAGAATAAATAGTTAACCGATTCCATCTCTGCATTACACATGGTGCACGTTCTTTTAATATCCAAAATCAACAGGTTGTCTTTGGTCGGTAGGCGATTACAAAGGTTTAACCATGCAATGACAGAGAATTTCGGAGGAATATAATGCTTCCAAATAAAGGCCATCCATGGTTTTTTTGGGTGCTGAAACTGAATCAATTCATAGATTTTTTGCGACGATAAGGAGCCTTTAATACAATATTTCTTCAAACCTTCTTCCACCACCCCTTGGCCTCCGACTTTCTCAACCAAAAAATCACGAATTTGAGCTAGTTTTTTCATAAGGGGGAATCCCTATTATGGGGGACCCAGTCCCAAATTGAGGAGCCCTTGAGATAAATTTCATGGACCGATCTCACCCAAAGGGAATCAGCTTTAATTTGGATATTCTATAAAACCTTTGAGAGTAAAGCCGAATTCCACATTTTACAGTTTTTTACTCCCAAGCCACCCTCCTCCTTTGGTACACAGATATGTCCCAAGCCACCCGGAAGTGTTTTCCTCCCCACAAAAACAGTCGACACATGGAAGTAATTCTCTCCAAGATTGTGACAGGGATCGGGAAAGATTGCAACCAAAAAGATAAACTCCCTGAATCATGGAGTTTATAAACTCTATTCTTCCTGCATACGAAAAGGACTTCCTATTCCAGGTATGGATATACGCTTCCACTGTCTCAATAAGGGTTAAATACTGTGCAACCGAAACCTTCATTGGGGCAAGTGGGATTCCCAGATAGCGAACCGAAAAATCTCCTATAGTGTAATTCACCAGATGTAAAACATCCTCTCTCTGTCTTCCTTAAACACCTGCTAAATATAGGTTAGATTTTGTAGGATTGGCTCGAAGTCCTGATACCTGTCCCAGTTCATCCAAAGTATCCATTAAAATACGAATAGAGCTATAGTCACCTCGCGAAAACATCATGAGATCATCCGCAAATGCAAAATGTGTAATTTTGAGCTTTTGGCATTTTAGATGATACTTAAAGGAGGGTTAGAGGTTCGGAATATTTAAGAGTGTTGAGAGGTACTCCAAACATAGCAGGAATAAGGTAGGGGACATTGGATCACCTTAGCGGAGTCCACGTTTTCCTTGAAACAACCCAAAAAGAGTACCATTGACCGAGATGGAGTAGGAGGCAGTGGAAACACACTCCATTATCCATCGTATGAAGATGCCTGGGAATCCCAAACCTTGCAACATTTCTTCGAGAAAAAACCATTCCACCGTATCATAAGCTTTTGTAAGATCCACTTTAAGCATACATCTAGGTGATATAAGTTTCCTCGTATAACCCCTCACAAGTTCTTGTGCAAGGAAAATGTTGTCATGCATATTCCTACCCGTAACAAAAGTTGCTTATGCTGGATCCACTATGGTCCCCACAATAGAAGCCATTTGTTTGGATAGGATTTTTGTAATTACTTTATAGCTCACATTTAGGCAAGCAATGGATCTAAAGTCAGAGGCTTTCAGTTGCTCTCCCTTCTTCGGTATTAAGGAAAGGATAGAATGGTTGACTTGTTTAAGCAACTTTCCCGTCTCAAAGAATTCCTTCACTGCTCGTATTAGATCCAGTCTAACCATATCCCATTGAGTTTTAAAGAAGGATGAGGCATAACCATCTGGCCCTGGTGCTTTATCATTCCCTATATCAAACAAAGCTGACTTTATCTCCACATCCCTTATCGGTGTAACTAAGCTAGCTTGTGCTTCAGCAGTGAGCATCGGTCCACTATTAACCACCTACTGATCAATACTTCTCCTACCAGCAGAGGAGCCCAACAAGGCTTTATAATATGTCAAGACACATTCAGCTACCTCTTGGATAGAATGGGTTCTAGTACCATTGTCCTTCACTAGGTAGGAAATATGGTTTTGCAGACATCTCTTTTTTGCAATGGCATGAAAATACTTTGTGTTCTTATCTGCTTCCATCAGGTGAGTACCTTTTGCTTTCTGTTGATAAAATCTCCTTTCAGCCTCAATTAAGAAATCAGCCTCTTTCACCTTTTGGTTCAGTTCCTGTTTCAGTGGTCATATGGATTTTGTAGAGAGGCTTTATAAGCTGTCTGGAAGTTATCTGTTGCTCTTTGCACCTTTTCTGAGATGTGGCCGAAACTCTATTTATTCAAAGCTTTCAGCGGTTGCTTTAATAGTTTCAATTTCCTGCACAGAACATATTGTGCCATACCCATCAGTTCTTTCTCCCAATGTTCATCTATTAGGGACCGAAATTCAGGATGGCTAATCCACATATTGAAAAACTTAAAGGACTTTTGTCCTTTGGTTGTCACAGTATGAAAGGTGACCACAATTGGGCAATGGTCTAAGTCAAGTAACATTTCCATGAAGTAGGCAGAACAAGCAAAATCCAGGGATCCCCAAACTTGGTTAAGTAATACTCTATCAAGTTTTGCCCATAGTAGGTTTTTCTGCCATGTAAAGAACTTCCCTGTGGAGGGAGCATCTATTAATCCTAAGGACATCCGTAAATCAACCAAGTCTTTTAGGAGATAAGTTGAAGGGGGTCGGCAGCCTAGTCTTTCACCAGCCGAACATACACAATTAAAATCGCCCAGTATCATCAACGGTGCAGTGATATTTGAACCCAGATCCATCAACGTATGCCACAATTCTCTCCTCTTAGAAACACTATAAAGCCCATATATAAAAGAAATGACAAAATTTTTCTGGGTAGTCAGGCAAGAGACTTGGCAGTGAATAAATTGTTCTCCTATCTCTAATACAGTACATCTATAACTCTGAGGGTTCCACATAACACACATCCGTCCACCTTCCATAACTTAAAAATTCTTAATATACTCCTAACCTGGAAATATGAATTACATCAACCTTTGAAGACCTTCCAAATCCATTTTTTTTTCCAAGAAACATGCAATTGTACAATGGTGTTGTCTGACTAGGTTCACAACACGGTTTTATCACGAGGTCTTATTTAGACCTCGGACATTCCAACAAAGATACTCATAATGCTTGGGAGGAGGTTCTACCCCCTCCTATTTTTTTGTTTTGCCCAGAAACAACTTTACTTTTATCAGCTCCCAAAGAAACCATCTGTTGGCCCGTAGGCCCACTAGGATTACCAGGTTTACTGGACTGTATCTTTGGGGGTCGGTCGTTTCCTAAAGGATTTTGTCCTGAAGTTTCTTCTATGATTACACTTTTTCCCTTGTCCAGGCCTGCAACATTATCATCCTTGCCCCCTTTCAAAGGAACTATGCCCACTTTTCCTCCATCTTCATTTCTCATCTGTTGCAGCCTAGGTGATCCTCTTTGAGCTGATTTTTCCATTTAAGTCAATGGACCTTTAACTTTATTACCAGGCTTTGAAGTACGTTGCTGCCATTCCCCTTCTCTTGTAGAAGGGTCTACCCTTTTTTTGGAAGTGGTTGGATGTGTATTACTAGGAAGAATAGCATCTTCATTTGTCAACTCCTCTCTACTAACTGAGTTTTCCTGTACTTCCACATTTTCCAGCTCTTGCTCATTTTGATTATGCACTATCTGCTTACTCACTTAGGCTGAATCATGATCCGGGTCAGCGTTCTGAATAACCACTCCTTTTTGTTGTACAGTCCCAATCTTGTTACCATCCAAAGTTAAATCTTTTGTCTTATTTTCACTAGTGCCATTCTTGAACTTACAAGCAAATGGAGTGTGGCCAAATTGTTTGCAAAAGCAGCAGTAACTTGGATAATATTCATAGAACACCGATTGATTATATTCAGTGTTTCCTGGCAAGGTAACTTCAAAATTCATGACAGGTTTCCTAGACACATCCACTTCAACCAAGACTCTTGCGTAACCTATTCTGGTTTTAGTCCCTGTAATTTTATCAGTACAAATAGGGTTTCCTAGCCGGGAACCCAACTTGGACATACCCTTCTCATTCCACAATCCCAGAGGAGCATTTGAAAACTGAATCCAGATAGGGACTTTCATGAACTCTTGATAATTGAATGTAAAATCTGTTGTAAGTTTTGTCAACAACAATGTTTTCCCAAACAAGAGGTAGGGACCTCCAAGCACGACAGTTGTTCGATCCTCCTCTGCCATGAATTGGAACACCAAGCACCCCTGCCTATGAGGTAAAATTTTGCACTTCACCCCCTACTTAGACATCAAACCCTCTACCGCTTTCATCCCCGAGAAGCGCCCTATGAAACAACCAATTAAACAGTACCCCCAATCCTCCTCAATAGGACAGAAATCAGTGTCATCCATTTTAACTTTGTCATCCACTTGTGTATAAACTAGTTGTAAACCCTGCTTAAGCTCACGGTTGTTTCTAAAGAGGCCGACAAAAGAAGGTTTCTGTTTGGTTTCACCCACAGATCGACTAGGCATTTCATCGAGTAGCTTCTGCCCTGATCCCTTGTCCTCTGTGTTTTCAGAAGTTGACTCACTCCCCTCACTCTCCTCTTCAGTTTCCCTTACCAGCTGTGGATGCATCCTCATCCCCCAGCTCTTTAGTTCTCAACAAACCAGAATCTACATTACTGACTGGATTCGAAGACTTACCTCCATTTTTTTTGACCTCCTCTTTCAGTTTCTTGACCTGTGGTTCTCCAGTTGGTTGTTTCTTCAAACGTTCTTAACTAGGACTCCCATCCTCTGTGTCTTCAGTGTCATCAGAGTCTTGCTCTTGAGAAGGCGTAGCTTCACGGCGCAAACCCAACACAAAGTCCCTAGTGATGTCGAAATTTTTTTTGGGCAAATTTCTTATTCTTACCCATCGCCTTTCAGATGTCACAATATAAGGGCACTGATTTGGCTCTAGAGCGACGGACAGCTACTGAACTATTCGAGTAGATATACCCAGTTGCGCCACTCCAGATTAAACTTCATCGTATAATCACTATAGCACCAAACGCAACCCCTCACACAAACAGCTTTGAATCACTCCACAACAACTTGTAAAGCTAGTCGAACAGTGAACGAAGCCTTGGTGAAAAATCGCCAAGGGAGAGACACTCTCTACCGTCCACTACTTCTCTTTATATTTTGATTCGACAGCTTGAAGCTTATCATCAACTCTTTCACTTTCACATTCCAAATCAATCACTGGATCACTATCACTATCATCATTTTCTGTAAAATTATTGTGCACATCCTCACTAGGTATATTATCATCAGCAGAAGCATTAGGCACATTATCTTCATTACATATATAATGCTCAATATTCACACCATCATACTTAATAGAAACATCATCTTGCTCATAATTTATAAATTCGTACTTTAAATTTAGAACATTAGGCTCACCATCATGCACATTATTCAAAACTTATGCTCAATATGCACATATTTAAAAAAGATACCACTATCATCATTGTCATTTAATAATATAATTTTGTTTTTAGGGTTTGCTCTATCATCTATATTATTTACTCCTAAGATAAGTAGTTCATCCTTTGTATAATGATTATCTTCTTCTTCAACATTTGTTAGATCTATGTTATCATCACCATCATCCACATTATTTGCTTTTGATGCTTTCTCTTCATTATACTCACCTTCAAAATAAACCCCCACTCTTCCATGATTTTCAATAATATAAATCAAATCAGTTTTTTTTAATCATCTACAATCTTAATCAACCTACCTTCTTCATGTTTATTTCACTACATATAGTACAATTTATCTAATCTATCGTACCAATTAAGCTTAATAGTTCCCACGATACTAAGCCAACATAATTTGGTTGAGTCAATACCTTCAACTAATATTTTACTACCGCTAATGTATTGAAATGAATTTTGTCTATCAATTTCTCCCTCGTAGTGAATCATAATTCCTTTTTCAATGGGATTCTACATCCTAATAGAATAAGAATTAAAAGAGTAATAAGTTATTCAACCCTAATTATACATCAAATCCTTAGTTTAATAAGAATAACTTTCATTGTAAATTTAAATCCATAATTTATGCAAGAAATGTAACCCTAAAAATTAGGAAATTGCTAACTTACCTCACTATAGACCAATTAGTCATACCATACCAATGAGAATCTCCTCTATCACAAAGATATCTCTCCTAATCCTCTAAAGCCATAACATGCATACAAGAATGGCTATTGTCATGATGGTCTTCTTCCTACTTCTCTATCACGAGTATCATGTCTTCCTCCACTCCTCAGTTGCCAACTTCTTCGTGAATTCCTATTTATGAATTGAATCGCCAATTTAATAATAGTAGATTCTATAGAAATTGAAATTCCCAATTTAAGCATAAACTGAATCCTACAGTGGACGAATTATCCATACTATGCCAACGAGAATCTTCTTCCTTCTCTTCTGTCACAAAGATATCCCGTTTAATACTCTAAAGACAGTCTGTTTCTCTATCCTTAGTTCCAACCTCCTCCTCGACTCTGTTGTTTTTTTCTTTCTATTACTATCAAAATAATGAGTTCATGCTTAGGGTCAGGATTTCTACAAAGGCCAATGTTTGCTACATAAAAATTTTCCTTTATTTTTTCCAAAATATTGCGTTTACATATTAAACTAAACATTGCATTTAAACACTCCCTCAATTGAAGAAATAAGTTACAATTGTAGGACAATAATGTAAATATAGATTAACAAGTGATTACAACTTGACATGTTGCTATAGGGGCAGAGTGTATTACACAAATTTGATCTCCTAGTGAAGTCAGGGTTAAAAGAGAAAGTTTTGGAAAGTTTAAGGTTACTTAGGCAAAAAGAACTTGGGAATTTGTACACCTTGCCCGTAAGTTGGAGGACAATTTGAGGTTTTTTATTTTAATTTGGTTATCAATGTTAACAATATGCATATTATTTTGTAAATTGAAAAAACTTCAACTAAAGGGCCTTATGTTAGACAATTGTCAAAGGTAACTCTACGATGGTAACTTCATGATTCTTATATCTTACAAATTATAATACTGCCCATTTGACCCAAATTATATTCAGCAACCCAAATTCAAAGTTATACGTCAGCTACTGAGGGTTGCCATCATAGTAAACAATGCATTCATATAAGTTAATCTCCTTTAAAAGTCATATGCATATTCATTAGTAGGTTGATCAATTTTGAACTCAAATGTATATTCATTAGTAGGTTATCAATATTTAATTCATATGCATGCTTATTAATATGTTGGTTCATAAGTTGCTAGTTCTACAAACACTGCTTAAAGGAAATATAGATAGATCGATCCAAGATATTTTAAATTTTCATTTGAACCAAGAGGTCTTTTGTTTAAAGGCAAGTCTACCATCACTTTAAAGCAACTACAAGCTAAATAATTGGGACTAGCAGCCAATAAACTGACAAACTAGGCAATTGATTTGGTGTATTTTGTAACTAAATCATACATTGCTACTCAAATTAAATGAACATTGTTAATTTGATCAAATTTTGGTTGTATATATGATAAATACACAATAAG
>JANZXR010000003.1:29014586-29025127 GCA_027575705.1 Erythroxylum echinodendron
TTATATTTATATATTTTTATATACAAGAAAAGTAAATTACTATTCTAGATATTTTATAATACAACACACTATAATTAAACACATATATAGGTGCTTTACACATATAGATGCTTTTTGGAGTCTGATGACTCATAGAGCCTTTTAAAGATGTGTTCTCCAAAAGCTTCGGCGTTTATGTTAAATAGAATTCCTATACTATTTCTATATCATGTCAGAACAATAATAAGAGAATGAGGTCCAACATGCTTCCGTACCTGACTTCACTTTCTTTTCGTTTTCCTAACGTATCTATATTTCCTGGATTATAAGTTTCTATCAATTTAGTACCCCAAGGATCTAGAATTTCAGTAAAAAATAAAGGTAAATAATTACTAGTATCTTTAATCTGATTATAAATATGATAAGATAATGCAAATACACATCTTTAGAAGGCTCTATGAGTCATCAGACTCCAAAAAGCATCTATAAGTGTAAAGCACCTATGTACGTGTTTAATCCTTTTATTATTCATTTTAAAAAATTAAGACATGCAGGGAGATTTTATATTATATGGATTTAGTCGTGTATCAACTATCTAACTAATGTGTATCTTCACATAAATAAGTATTTTATCATATTAAATTCAACGATACTTATGGTAGCAAAACAATGTTGATTTTTGACAATACTTGAATTCAGTTTAGCATATAACTGTATATATCCATTCATTAATAAAAAATCTAAGTACATTCATACTAAAATTTTACAACCATATAGAAGATGAATAATATAAAAATGAATAAAACATATAATTATAGTGAATAATGTTCACTTCAACTCTTTTTTCTCTTTAGTCAACATCTTAATTTCTTGCCTCATAATTTTCAATTGCTCATTATCTTCTTTTAGTTCATACATATTTTTCCTTCTTTTACATCCTTTTTTAGTGTAGATATATAATTCCTTAATTTTTGAATTATATAGAAAGCTTTCTCAAGAATTTGATTATCATACCATTAGAAAAATTTACAATTACCAATGAGATAATCAGGACATCCCAGAAATCTTCCACCTGGATTACTTCACGATGTCCTTAAAGAAAAAACCAGTCAAAAAAGGCAAACTACTTTGTTAACATTATTATAATTAAAGTGGCTATATGTCGCCAATTCCATCTGTAAAATTATAACAAAAGTTCCACATTCATTCTGTTCAATCAATAAAATTATTATTTCAAAGATAACGAATAAAATAACCCTCGTAGGATAGCTTGAGATGATGATAAGAAATGCCAAGGGAACCTTAAATGTTGCTTCTTAGCATTTTCCAAACTTTAGTGTGAATTGGACATCATAAACCAAGTTTTCTTTATTATATTGCTCATAATTTCATTTATCTCACATATTTGAAAAAATGTTTTACTATTTCTAACCAGAATTAATCATGTGAAGTAGTGGTGAATTAACTATCTTCTTGAAAGAAGGTGATCCAACTACGATTTCCAGTACAACTAACTTCACTAAACAAATGACTTTGATGATAAATTTCAATAATAATAATGTGAAAGCACATTCAATTACAAATTATTTGATTTAGTTAATATGTTCTCAAATTTCTAACATTAGAAACAATGCACTAGTTCTGTTTCCTAATGGTTTCTTATGAAAAGATTAACTAATAGTAAGAAATGCCTTGATCATGCTTGGTCTCCTTTGTTAGTTCAATTTTCCAAACCAATTCATAAACTTTTTAACCAATTGTTTTACCTTTTAAGAGCGATTTGGAATGTAATGACCAAAATTCCAATCTAAACCTAATATTTCAATCTACAAAGCAACCACAATTTTTTGTTAATAGCCTTACATCTAATCTAGGCACATGTTCAAAGTTTTAAATATACTACAACTAGGCATATCTATGTTAAATTGGAGTTATTTTTTAATATTTGGGAGATTTCTTTATAAATGTGTGAAAGTATTAGATTACAAATTGAATTTTGGTAAAAACGTTAAAGTCTAATTTGATCATTTTAGTTAAGAATTTGAACAAAAATAAGTTAAAAAAATATGAATGCTCTCCACTCCATTCCATCACAAATGACGTAGAAATCAATATTCAATAATTTGGTTAAAAGGTCTAAATTTTTTTAGTTGATATTAATTAATTTAGCCGCCAGTCAACACTCAGCAGCCGCCTTCCATCCGCACAACACCAACTTTACTTTTACATCTTGTCCTCTATTCCTCGCCGGAAACCAATGGACAGTCGCTCCAACTCCATTTAACACCACCCTACGACCACTCACGGCGTTTCTGCCTTGCGCGTGATGATGGACAGCGTGGCTCTAAAACTCCCATCTCTTAACTCCAAATTCGTACACCTCTCCGCTCGGACTCCTCCTGCTATTCGCGTCGGGTCTCACAGATTTTCTTCTTCTTCTTTACCTGTTTCAGCTACTGTTGGCAGTGAAGCAGAGTCAGTTCTCGGGTCCGTTTCACTCGGTCACCTGACCCGACCTGACTTCCCCGTCCTCCATCAGGTTCTCTATCATTTAAATTGGCCTACTTGGTCTACCCTATAATTCTAATTCAGTTGCTTAATCGATTGGATTTTGATAGGAGATAAATGGATCGAAGCTTGTTTACTTGGACAATGCCGCAACGTCTCAGAAGCCAAATTCTGTGATGAAAACGCTGCAGAATTATTATGAAACTTACAATTCTAATGTTCATCGAGGAATTCATTACTTGAGGTTTACAAAGTTTATATCTTTTTGAATATTGCGTCAAACGAATTAAGGGTTTTGGTGTAATTCTTGTTTGGTGTTGTGTTTAGTGCGAAGGCGACTGATGAGTATGAGTTGGCGAGAAAGAAAGTTGCGGCCTTTGTTAATGCGTCTGAGTCTAGAGAGATTGTTTTCACGAGGAATGCTACTGAGGCTATCAATCTTGTAGCTTACTCCTGGGGGCTAACGAACTTGAAACCGGGAGATGAGGTGGTTTTCTATTTTTTGATTTGATTGGATGTGTTTGTCTGTGAATCTGCGAGATCTTCTGAGGCATTCCCTGTTCTGCTCTAGGTAATACTCACAATTGCTGAACATCACAGTAACATCGTTCCTTGGCAACTTGTAGCTCACAAGACTGGAGCTGTTTTGAAATTTGTGGATTTGAATGAAAATGAAGTTCCTAATGTGCAGAAGCTGAAAGAAATGATTTCTAGGAAGACAAAACTTGTAGCTGTTCACCATATCTCAAATATGCTAGGTAGGCTTGCTGACTCTGATGTCGCATTGCTTAACTGTGATTTTTTCCCTTGTGATTCTTGAGGTTGAGGAAATCTTAAAACTTGTTGAAAAATCTGTATTTTGTTCCCTCAAAATTTTTACTTTAAACTATGACATACATTATGGAAATTTGTCTTTTAGTTCAGGTGTACCAGCATTACTTTGGAGGGAAACTTTACACTGTTAAAAACATGTGCACAAGAACTAGAACCTGCTGTTTTGTAATCATTGTTATTTTTTTCTGAGTCTTCTGGGAATAGTAATTCAGTGTTAGGATTGACTGCAATGGCTATTCTTGCTTTTTTCTTTTGATATTTCCTTCTTTTCTTCGATGATTTATATAGTTGTTTTGTCTGTCAAGGCATATTTCTCCCTTTGATATTCTTGTGAGATGTTGGAGCTATTATGGTTGGATGGTAAGGGCTTAAATGAAGAATGCCCGTGGAGTTTTTGATATGACCCCCCTAAACTTTAGGGTCAAAATCCACTAGCACTTTTAGACTATTGTTGTTGACCATGATAGAGTCTGAATAATTACCCAACTCCAAGAGAATGGAGGAGCAAATCAGTAACAAAAAGGGAGGGTATCATCCTCCATTTGATTGGAGTAACGAGAGAACACATCGTTAGAGTTCAAATTGCCTTAATTTTTGGATGAAATCAATTCCTTTTCTGCTTTTGTTATATTTTAATCTATACAACAGTTGGCATCACCTACATGTTAAATAATTGAAGGTTTGGTCTCATGTGTACGTGGTTAGTTCGTGTTAGCTATAATGTTATATTTGTTTGATGCAATTTTCTTCTGAATGCTAAAATAAAGAAGGATAATGCTGACAGCACCTTTATATGACTTGCTTGCAGCTTCTTTTCTTCCTATTGGAGATATAATCCAGTTGGCGCATAATGTTGGGGCGAAAGTTCTTATAGATGCTTGTCAAAGTGTTCCACATATGGTTGTTGATGTTCAAGAGATTGATTCTGATTTTCTTGTAGCATCTTCACACAAGGTAGGTTTATTACCCTTGTATTATGAGAATAAACATTAGGCAGTATATGAGTTAAGAAATAATCATGTTCCAGATGTGTGGGCCTACAGGCATTGGATTCTTGTATGGAAAAAGTGAAATCTTGTCCTCGATGCCACCGTTTTTAGGTAAGTGTGACAAGTGAGAATTGGAGCTTCTTCCTGTAGAAAGTACAGTTCTTATCCATTGTTTCTCCGTGTGTGTTAGGTGTTGACATAAAAAAGTGTTTGAGAACTTAACTGAAGCTTGTCTTGATCTTTGCTTTGCTTTTGTAGGTGGTGGAGAAATGATATCTGATGTGTTTTTAGATCATTCTACCTTTGCAGACCCTCCTTCAAGGTTAGTGAGATTATTGCCCCATATCCACTCTACTGATGATTTCACCGACTGGTGAAGCAGTAGGCAGTTAGTTCCTTTTGTTTTCTTCTATTAGTTTCCTGCATATTACGTCATAATTCTTATGTTATGCAATATTCCAAATTACTACTCTGTCGCCTCATTTGCTTCTTCGATGGGTTAGGTTTGAGGCTGGGACGCCTGCAATTGGGGAAGCCATTGGGTTAGGGGCAGCAGTTGACTACTTGTCAAAAATTGGCATGCAAAAAATTCATAGTTATGAGGTTAGAACATCAATTTCATGCCATTTTCATTTTTCTTCTAGTAATAATTATGCATGATTGACTGGTCAATGTTGAAAATCATTAAAATGTCATGCACATAGCTGCTAGAGATGTACTGGTAAGTTATTGGATTGAAAACCCTGTGTATTGAAATGGTGGAAATGATTGGATGCAGATGGAATTGGGTAATTATTTATATGAAAGCCTATGTACTGTCGCAAACATTCACATATACGGGCCAAAACCTAGTGGGAGTGTTCGTCGTGCTGCTCTTTGTTCATTCAATGTGGAAAGTATTCATCCTACAGACATTGCAACATTTCTTGACCAACAGGTATGCATGAGAAGTAGATATTGTTATATAAAGATAAATATTTATGTATCTAATCTTGTGTCAGCATGGAGTGGCTATAAGATCGGGTCACCACTGTGCGCAACCTCTCCATCGGCAGCTAGGTGTGAATGCTAGTGCACGAGCTAGTCTCCATTTTTACAACACTAAGGAGGATGTTGATGTTTTCATTCAGGCTCTCAAGGACACCATTAGCTTCTTCAATTCCTTCAAGTAGCATTAGTCCATAGGTGAATAGGCCAAAGGATATCTGTTTTTGGTTTTGCTTTTCCTCGGTTGGATGTAAAAAGTAAAATGGTGGAATTGAAAAGCCTAGTCTGTACAAGTTCAAAATGTCCGAAGTCTTACAGGACCTTAAGAGCTATATATTTAAATTATAAGTTAATTATGAAAAATTTTTAATTTTATTTGATTTTGATATTCAATTTGTCACAGCCTCTCAATTAACGTCGTTGTAAACTGTGATAAGTTATGGCCTTGGTTGGTAAATAGTTAATCAAATATTTTTTGTCAGATTGAGAGATATTTGACTGTCTGATTGTATTAAGTTTTGTTTTGATTGTTGAGAAATTAAAGGAAGAAAAAATGATTATGTTCAAAAGTTATTACAAATTATTCAAGTTATTATTTTTTATTATTGCTTTAGAGAGAGAGAGAGAGAGACGTAAAATATGAATTCAATTTACTAAAGTCAAAAAAAATACTCTGATTTATTAAAAAAAAACTAAGTTAGAATTTTCTTCTAATAAAATTTTTGTACTTCATATCGATATCATTATTTTTTAAAAATTATTTCATTTTTAGTTAAATATAATAAGTATCATTGGATTTTTTATTGTACAATACAAAAACTACTATCAAAATATTTTATACTAACAAATTTTTTTTATAATGTTAGATTCAAAGATTGGGTTGGGTAGGAAAGTTTGAGCTACATTCATTGCACTTATTAATGCTTGCATTAAATTTTGTAATTAAGAAGAATTAAATCATTAAATTAAAAAATATTTTATATTTAAATATTTTTAATCATAAAAATGTTTCCACAAATAGTTATTATGTCTAAAAAATTAATTTAATGTTAATTTTAATAGACAAAATTATTAAAAATCTTTTTTTAGCCATAGTTAGAAGATAACACTAATTTTATTAAGGGATTATATTTTCATATAATTAAAAATAAATTTTATGCTTATTAACTACTACAGTTTTCCAGTTAAGTTTCTAACATTAATTTAAATAATTATTTTTATTTTGAACATAGATAAATAGGTTTTAATTTATTTAATTTTGAGTGATTGACTGAAGCAAATTAAAATTTAAGAATAAATTGAGATTGAACCAATAATTTTGAATTCTAGTTCACCGGTGTAATTATTTTGCAGGAATACAATTATCTTGAAAGAAAAAAAGAACTTTTAAAAGGATTTCAATTGCTTGTTTTAAAGGTACACTAAGAAAAATCAAATGACGTTCATTAAATTCATTTACAAATCTTAAAAATTCGATCAATTGTTACCAATTAGCAACATTTAAGCAAACAAGTTGATGTGACAGTCTCTATATAGTTTTTTTTTTTTTTTTTGCATATCCAACACCACTATACTATGAAATGAATTCCCATATTATTTTCAAACAATAAACTAATGTGTCCACATAAAATTCAGAAACTATTAATTCAAAGTTATAAGTAAACATTAAAGTTATTTGGTTAATCAATTAAATCCACTTAAGTTGATACCAAATAATAGACAAAGAGTATATAAAAATAAGCATAAACAAGTAATCATGCATGACTTTCTATCTAACAGGAGAATTATGGATAAATAAATTATTGAATAATTATAAAAAACGGTGTTTTATTACATTTAGGATAAATGAAAATACATTTTGTCAATTATGCTTTATTTTGAAAAACAATTGTGGTTTGGGGCCTTTAGATAGAATGTCAATTTTAGAGAAAGTTGGGGTTTATTCCTGTACGTTATAAGTAAAAGTGTCTCTAATAGAGATACCCAAAAGCACATTTAACATTCTGGTAAAATTGTGAGTAGAGTTTTTAAAGACGTTTTGAGTGTCATGGATGGATTTTCAAGGGATATAATTGTACTAAAAGATCGAATTCAAGGAGATTCTATTACAAATTGTCAATGATGCTAGATATATGCTTCATTTTAACGTTCCCTCTCCCCCTTCATTATATTTTTCGTTAAAAATAGTTGTTTTATCATCTTATGATTATTGTTTTATATTAGAATTGGATTGGAGCTATTGACATATAATAGTAGTTGTTGCAGAGGGGTATCAAATATGATGTAGAGGATGAAAAGGAACAACGATTACAAATGTATTGGCAACATATGACTTTGACTTACTATTCATGTATGTTTTAGCGGGTTAGGAGGGATCAACACATGATTCTCGTGTTTTCCTTGATACAATTGGTATTTCAAGACTCAAATTTTCAAAACTACCGATAAGTAATTTTAAGATCTGTAGGATGTATTATTCATGATTTAGACTTTTTTTTAATATCATTCAAACTAATTATATTGCCTTTATGGACACTAAGGTACATATTACTTGGTTGACAAAGGCTACTCGAAAAGAGAAGGATATTCGACACCTTACCTAAAGATTAGTAGGAATTTTATGATGCAAATCTAAGAGGACCTCAAGAATTTTTTAATCGATCTTATTCATCATTGAGAAGTTGTATTGAGAGGGTTTTCGGTATTCTTAAGGTTTGATGGAAGATATTATAGAAAATGCCTAAATATTCATTGATGGATCAAAATAGAATAATTTGTATAATTTTTACATTGCATAACTATATTAGAAGAAGAACATTTGGCGACTCAATTTTTAACATTATCGATCAAGATCCTAAATTTATACCTCCAGATGTATTTGAAGATGTTGAAGTTAACTCTACACAAGAAAACGTTGAAAAACCGAAAACTCAAGAGATGACAACCATTCGTGATAACATTGCTTCTAGTTTAATGACAGTTAGACGTCGTTCTTAGATTATTATAAACCCTTGCTTTAAATGATGATATTGACTTTTTTTGCTCTATCTAAATTCTTATGAGAATATTCAAAGAACTTATGTCCTTATAAATCCTTGTTTTAAAATCATGCTCTCATAAGTCATTTTACACATAAATAGTTAATATTGAATAGTTAATTTTACTAAATATCTTTAAATAAATAGCTAACGTTATCGACTGATCAAATCAACTATATTAATCCGTTGTTAGCTAACTACTGATAGAATCAGCTAACAACTAATGCAATATGTTGATTACCAAATAAGGCCTATATTAACAAATATTGAGACATGTATTATTAATATTACAAGACATAAAATACTAAAAATAAAGTAATATATGTTAAAATCTAAAATTTTAAAATTCCCACCTTATCTCTGTGTGTTGGTAAAACGTTTTCAAACAAAATGTCTGAAGGAAGTGTTGAAATGAATATTGAAGATGAAGTCCAATATGGTAAGACAATATGCTTTTTGCAATTGGACAGAGGAGGTTGAGAACAATAACAAGCTCTTACTATAGGAATGCCCAACGGATTATTCTTGGTACGTCAATTTATATGTTACGACTTATTAACACTACTATTAATAGGTGACGAGAAACAATAATGATCAGTTATTTAGGAAAATTTTTTGCATATATTTATGGAGTGTGTTCAATATGAAATTTTGCATTTTTCACATATTATATATTGGAAAGATTTTTAATAATTTTAAGTAAAGCTTTAACTAATACAAAATTAATATATATTTATCTATTAAGAACATGGTTAAAAGTAGCATTTGGAATTTTGTACCGTACCAATCGAAAAAGGTACGAAATATGTTGATACCAAAAAAATTTCAAGTATTGGAGGGTAGTAGTCATTTACAATGAAATACCAAGATCAAATTGTAAAACTAAAAAATTGAGAATTTAATTAAAAAACCTAACTACCCTCCCCCTATCCCCAGTAGGGTATGAAAAGAATTAAACACATTTGAATTAATTCATTTCCAAAAAAAGAATAGATTGAAATACAAAAGATTAAACAATTTGCTCTCTGTTTCGTACAATTTAAAGTTTCAAGAAAGGTATAATATTATCATTATTAAGTTGAATATATTTTTGTAATTTTTTAATTATTTTATTTTATTTGTTTACTGAACCGAGTTTGAAAGCTAAGAGTGACTTGGAAGATAATATTTTATAGGAAAGTATTGATATGTCATTTGGTATAATAAATTTGAATGACGGTGATGGTGAAGCTCCTCCTAATGATTAGGATTTTGTACCAAATAAGAATTTTAGTCAATAGGATTTGAGTAGATATTAGATTGAATGAAGCTCCATGTTTTTATTTCTTCTCTTATTTTAATTTTACTTGTATTTGATGCATTTGTTAAATTGTATATATGCAATATAAATATAAAATTTCTAACTGTAAATGTTTTTGTTTTAGGTTTCGCTTCTGCTTAGTTGTGTTCTTCGACATGAACTTTCATTATAATACTTATAGAGTCATAGAACTTTATCGCTCTTTCTATTTGATGTTTTGATATAATTATTCTTTATTATATAATGAAATTCTAACATTTTAAGTGCTTTTTATGATCCTTAGTTTTATATTTTATGATGATTAAATGTATTTTTAATTAAGTTTATTGTTTATATATGAAAGATGTGAAAAGTAATATTAATAGAAATAAATAGATAGTTATTATTTTAATTTTCTATTATTGTGATTTTTGGAGACATGATTAATGCAAAATTATAAATTACATAATACCATATATTAAGAGTGTAACATCCCGGTTCTGTAGAACGGGTCGGACCAGAGAAACGGGTCCAAGTGAGGTAAATAAGAGAAATTAAGAAAACACATCTTATGCTCATGCATTTGTGAACAGTGATATGTGCACACGAAATTATCTGTACATGCATTCATGACAGTTTTCCCGGTTTTTATTTGTGATTAATTGAGCTTAAATGAAAAAGTGTCTTAAGTATTTTAAAATGGTAGTCAGAGAGGTTCATAGTAATTTTCTAATTTTTGGAGAATTGTGGGGATTTTCTGGGAATTTTTCAGAACTGTTTCCGGACCCGGAAAATTTCTAAGTGACTGATAGGAGTTTTCCAGTAGAAAATTTGTGGTCCAATGGCAATGAAAATTTAGACATAAGCAATTGGGAATTTTTGGAATTAGCCATTAGAAAGTGGAGAGAAATTGAAGTGAATTGGGAA
>JANZXR010000003.1:29032628-29046693 GCA_027575705.1 Erythroxylum echinodendron
TGAGACGGTGAGGCTTGAGAGTTGAGAGACGGTGAGACTTCAGACGGTGAGGCGGGCGGTGACGGCGATGGTGAGGCAGGCGGTGACGACGATGGTGAGGCGGGCGCGGCACAGAGAGAGAAGAAGAGAGGAGAGGCGGTGAGAGTGTGAGACTGAGAGTTGAGATTGAGAGACGAAGCAGTCGGGGTGGGGTGGGTTTAGCCGTTTAGGGTAAAAATTTTTTCCATTTTTACATAATGGTCCCCCATCTTTTAAACGTTTACGGTGCCGGCCGGTACTGCCGGTACCATCCGAAAACCACCGGTACCGGCCGGTATCTGCCACCGGTACTGATGGCCATGTGTACCGTACCGGCCGGAACGGTACGATATCCATTTCTTTGATCTTATCTAATGTTCAAAATAACATCATTTTAACCATAAGACACGAGTTTGGAGACTGTTCAATCCTGTCTAATGCTCAAAACGATGCCATTTTATCAAACAACAAATTGTATTAGCTATTAGCTGATTATATCAGGAGTTAGCTGATAGTTGATTATATCAACTGATTTGACTAGCAGATAACATCAGTTGTTTATTAAAGATGTTTAGTAAAATTAGTTGTTTAGTATTAGTTGTTGATGTGTAAAATGACTTATGAGCACATGATTTTAAAAAAAATTATAATGACATAAATATTATATTTCTTAGTATTTCGTTGAATATTTGTATAAGAATTTAGATTTTAAATATTTAATTTTACAATAAATTAAGTTTATAATAATAATAATAATAATAATAATAATAATAATAATAATAATAATAATAATAATAATAATAATAGTCCAATGTTAAATTCCCTATTAATGTGAATAATGCAGCGAACTACATCATATTAATATTTTTCATATAATATGTAAAAATTTTATTATTTAATAAATTAAAAATATTTATAATTATAATATGACACAGATAAAATATATAGCATAATTCAAAAATTATAAAAAAATAATTGATCTTTTACCTATTAACTTTTGGCTGATTATCTAAAAAGTTTATTTTATGAAGCTTTTAAAAATTAATTTATTGAACTTAAATAAGCTAATCAATAAATTATTTACTATACACATCAATAAATTTTTAAGAAGATAAAAAACTCTAAACACCTCGTAAGACGTGAAGCGGTGGTGCAACAACGAAGATGGTGTGGTCTTTAATTTTTTACGAAAATGCAATTAATATTGTAGATTTTATTTTTACCAAAAAGAATATTAAAATCATAAATGAAATTTATTATAAAATTCATTGAAATATTATTTACAAATTTCAGTTTTATCTAATAAAATAAAAATTAAGATACTAAATGTAATAATTGAAAAAACCAACCGATTCGACTAATTTAACTATAAAAATTTTGAACTGTCTAATTTTCAGTTCGATTTTTAACTTTTTATTTCAATTCATTTTAATAAATTTTATTAAAAAATGATCAATTTATTATTTAATAAGTTAATTTTTATAAATTAATAAATTTTTATTAACAAAAATAAATCAGATAATTTTTATTTAACAGTTTATTTTTTAATTAATATTTAAATTATTTCATAAATAAAGATAATCTTTTTCAATCATACTTTAAAATTTTTAATTTTATTTAATTTTTAGTCATATTTTAAATCATAAATGAAATTTATTATAAAATTCATTTACATATTATTTACAAATTTCAAGTTTATCCGATAAAATAAAAAAATTAAGATACTAAATGTATTTATAATAAAAATTAAGGCGGTGCAAAAAGAAAAAAAAAACATTCTTTCTTATACAGCACATAACATACGAACACGGTACTGCTAGTGCTACTGTAATCAACTCTAGCGTACGGTATCGAATTCGAATTTCGAAGCCCAAAAGAAAACAATTTACATTTAGGAGCCGAATAGCATTTGAAAAAAGTAAGGAAACGCTAACTAGCCTAGCAGTACCTATATATATATATATACCGATTTCCTTAGGGTTGGGTTGTACGAACGCGATGTTGTTTAAGAGTTCTTTCCAAAGAGTTGGGCGAACTGAATCCTTCTCATGCGCATGATTTTGGTTGGAAAATGGCCACCGCTTCTCCTGTAAAACAGTCGCCGCTCAATCCCTGCTGTGCTTTGGTAAGTTGGACGTATACATTTAAAGATTATAATATTTGTGGTGTTTCTTTGGTTTTAATTTGTGTGTTGGCTCGTTGAGTAGTGGAAGGAGAAGAATGCCAAGTTGCAAGAGGGGCGTAAGGCTTTGAGGCAAGCAATTGATGTGCTTGACCAACAAGTGCATAAGCTTCAATCTCACAATCTATCACTCACCAAAGGTATTGTTTTTCTTTTCTTCTGCTTCATGTCATCGCTGTAATAGCATTAAAGGGTTATTGCTGCAATCTAGGTTTATACAGGAACAGTTCGTTTCATGTTATACGGATAGCTGTATTTTCTTTTCTCTTTTTGGTTATGGAAATTTTATGTGTTGGTATGTGTGATTTGTAGCTTTTGAAGAAGAGCAAACGCGTGCAGAAGCTGAGAAACAGGAGAAGGAGAAAGAACTAGCCTTGAGAGTTCGTTTTGAGAATGAGGTTTCCACGCTCAAGTCTGAACTGTCCAAATTGAGGCAAAATGGAACTGCGGATGCTAATGAAACAAGTGAAGTGCATTTTCTACACTCTTGTGTTTCTGGACTGGAAAAGGAAATTCATCAGCTCAAGGAGCTACTTGACAAAGAGAAAATAAAGACAGATTATGAAATAAATAAGGCTGTGGCAGAGAAGAAGAGTGCTGTTGAAGCATGGAAGCAAGTGGAAGCGGAAAAGGCTAGGGTAAATGAAGAGAGGAAACGTGCTGATATTGAAAGAAAGAAGGCCGAGGAGTATCGCCTTCAGTTGGAGGCAATCATTAAAGAAGCTGATGAAACAAAATCAAGGTTGGTTACTCAGGCTACGATGTTTGAGGAGACAAATCGAAAATTAGAGATTGAAAAGAATAAGGTGGCAAAAGAGAGAAAACGTGCTGATTCAGAGAAGGTTAAAGTAGATGAGCAAAGGAAGCTTGTTGAAGCACATGAGAAGAAAGTTATCCAAGAAACATCTCGTGCTGAAAGGCTTTGTCGGCAGCTCGAAGAAGCTCAGCAGACTATTGAGGAGATGCAAAAGGCTAATGAAAGACGACAACAGGCTGATATTAAAGGGGAGGTGGTTAACAATTATCAGCTTCAATTGGAGACATTAAGGAAAGAAGCTGAGGAAGCTAAGTTGAATTTGGTTTCCCAGACTTTGAAGTTTGAGGAGGCAATCATACAGTTAGAAGCAACAAAGGCTGATGTAGCTAAAGAGAAAGAACGTGCTAAGATAGAGAGGGCTAAAATAGAGGAGCAAAGATGTGTGGCAGAGAGGAAGATCATGGAAGAAACATCTCGTGCTGAAGATCTTTCTAGACAGTTGGAAGATGCTAGACGAATTATTGAGAAAAAACAGAGGGAGACTCAGAAAATGAAGCTTTTAGATAAACAACTGAAGCTTGAGAAAATGAAATTGAAGCATACCAAACAAATGGTTAAGCTGGAAAAGAGTCGCCATAACATTTTGCTGCAAGAGCTCTCACGCTTGAAGCTTGATTTTGGTCAAATATCATGTCGCCTGGATTTACTTGATAAATGTTTCTCACCGAGCAATCAAGGTATGAAGTACCTGGAACAGGTTAGTGTCCTCCTCTTAACATGTAGAATCCTTGGGATATAATTTGATTTTTCAAAATTGTTTATCTGTTTTGACGATTGTGTTTTTTTATCATATTGCTTCTTAAAAATAGCTTACAGGTTTGGAGTTTGTTCTATACTTTGCTACCGGTTGATTTTTCTCCAACAAATATGCTTACCTGATGGATCTTTAGTAAAATGATCTGGTGGGTAGAGCAAATATTTGCTCTCAATAATGTTTTAGTTTAAAAATTCGAACCCTTGAATGCAATTCAATGTAACTAGTATGTATATGCAACAATTCAAAATTTTCATGCTATTTGTAGCTCTGCTGCTCATACTTTCACACACTTCACTTGACATTTAAAGATATATGTGTATTCCGTATTTCCTCAAAAATGGAAAGATCTTTGCCGCATTTTATGTATTTCTTTGCCTTCGTTTTTTTATCTTCATTATATATATATATGTTTTTGTCTTTTTACATGAACAAAAATAAGCTACTTCATGCTTAGAGTTTCTTTATTTGATTCTTTAATGTACATGTAGGCTTTGGATTTTGCAAATACCCAAAGGTCAAAGTTGATGAGAGAGCATGGTTTTGAACAATTTCAAATTTCACCTCAAACTGAAAGCGAACTTTTGAAACTTGGGTTCTCAGATGGTACTGCCTCTGGTCTCGGGCAAACCTTTGATTCTAGTGATCCAGTTCGGCCTATATGTGGGGCCAGTTGTGTGGATGTGACCTCAGGTATTGATCCTAAATTGCAGCCTCTGCATGGAGGCTCTAACCAAAAATTGTTACAGCGTTCTGCAGTAACTTCAAGTTCAGCATCTTTTTCTGATGCTTCATTGGCCAGATCACAGGAAAGAGGTTCTGTTGCTACTGCATCTGGAACTTTGACAGAAGAGAACTTCAACACTCAGCAATTAATGTCAAGCATGTCTACTGAAGATACTAGGTTACTTAAACATGGAAAAATTTCTGTGATGGCTGAAAATAGTGTGAAAAATCCTCATAGTGTCGATGTTGTTAATAGACTAGAAGTACATGGTAAAAAGAGGAAGATGCTTGATGCAACTGAATCTGCTGAGCTTTTACACTTGGAGGAAACAGACTGTGTAAAGCGTAGTATTCAAGATAGTTTATGTGCTAAGCGTCAAAAGTTATCTAAGAAGAGAAAGGAAACTTGTGAAGAGAAAGGAAATTTGAAGTTTGTGATTGACGAATCAAAGAAGAGTGGGCATGACTTGAATGAATTACTTGATGACACAAATGCTTGCAGGCAGACTCCCTCTCCTGCCAGTTATCTAACAGGAAAGCCTTTGACATGCAAAGATAATTTGAGGGATTGTTTTGGATATGACCATGAAAATGTAGCAGGTTTCAAAGATTTAGCTGATGGCGACTATATGAAATTGTTGGAGTTGGATAATCTTGCTGATGAGGAATGTTTTAGGAGAGCAATGGAAATGCCCATGTCCCCCACTCTTCCTTTGATTGCAAATGCTGAAGCATTTGATTTGGATAATTTTGAACCCTTAATAGAAGAAAGCTTAATTGGAAAAGAGATGCCGGTTCCTTCTCACCGCATTGATGTTATTACTACTGAAATTAATTGCAATGATGAGAAACATGTTGTAAGTGGAAATTTCTGTAATGAATTATTACATGAGGAAGATGGTCCTCTCAACCCTTTTACTGTAGTAGACTGCAGGAATGGCTTTCATAGTGCTGAAAATGCAGGAAAAGCAACAAATAGTCGTACCGAGGATTATGGATTCACTTTCAACACGTCAATTGCATGTAAATCTGATGATGAAATTCTAGATTTTGCATCTAAAGAAGAACGAGGAACTACTCATAACAATATTCCAGAGTTCTGTGTGATTTATTCAGATGTTGATGATGCTGAAAGCATTTCCAGAATATTTTCTGCTACAAAAGCATGCCTATCTCTCTGCACTGTGGGTACTCGAACAGTGTCACTGGTGCAAACAATCTTGCTCACTCTAAAAAATGAAGAGAGAGCTTTTCCGAGGTAAGCTTAACAAGTCATGTTGCACTTTTGGTTTTCTGTTGGAGTTCCTTTGATCAGCTAGTTAATGGTAATAGAACTATCTATTTGTTTATTTAATCATTTTTCATTGTTTTAGGGAGAAGGCGTGTGCATTTTTCACAACATTCCTGCTGAGCTTTTCTGCATACATGGCAAAATCTGGAAGCCTGCTGAATGGTGATTTTGTTTCTTGTTTAGATTCTTTTGCTGCAGACATACAATCAGGTAGATTTCTGTGTGCATTGCTTTCTTGTTTTGTAATTATAAAACATAAATGACAATTTTGCACAACTTAATGCAACGCTTGGCATTGACAATGCTATTTCCTGAAATGCAGTAATGAGTAATGTCGAGGCAAGAAGCTTGTTTGCAGGAGTATGCTGTTTAGATGAACTTCTTGGCCTCATGGAGGATTTCCTCATAAATAGGAGAGTAATGTTCTATGCTGATGAGTCTTCTGAAAAACTGATCACTGGCAAGTCAGGTTTAGAAGTCCTTCTGGATGGTGTCAACATAAGATTGTCCTCTAAACTAGCTTCAGCTGATCAGTTGGTGGCGGGGGGTATCATATTAGGGTCAATATGTGCAGCTATTGAAAACATTGGGTTTCTTTGTGCGACTTCTTTCTACCTTCTACAACGGCACAGACAGAGTACTCTTGTCTTAAATATTCTTCACATTTTTGCTTATCTTGCTGGAGACAAATTTTTCTCGCAATTGGAGTACAGTTTGACAATGATTGTGTTGAAATCAATTGTCATGTTTCAAGAAAGGGAAAATGTGCCAGATGCTTCAGTTTCTCCAGATCTTTGGTGTAACAAATGTCCATTTGGTAAATGCCCTTTCTTGCAGGGTGCAGTTTCTCCAGATGATGTTGTGTTAGTTGTTGTGGAAAGGCTACAGTACTATACTCTTTCATGTCAGCATCAAATGGAATTGGGCCATTTGTCAAATTCAAGTGGTCTGCACCACAAGAGTATGCCCATAGGAAGTTGTGAAGAGGATCATTCTGTTGACAAGGATTACGAAGCATCCTGTAGCTTGAAAAAGTGTGTGATGCTTTCTCTTTGTTCCAATTCTTTGACCAATGAGAGCATATGTGATTTTATTGACTGCTTGTCATTGTTGGAGCTGCTTGCATGCAACATGGTATGTTTTTCATCTTATTCCTTCAATGCTAGTCCCAGATTTTGAGTTTACCGCCTTCTCTGGAGTGTGTATTACTTGGTTAAGTTCCTAGAATTTCAGAAGGAATATTAACATTAAGCAACTCTATAATCATACTTTTCTTTATTGGCCACAGAAATTGGTAACTGAAGGAAAAAGTAGATGAGGCGTTATAACATACTAATGCTGTGTTTAATTATACTTGTGACTTTCTGAGTATCATATTGTAACACACTTAATTTTGACAATGGAAAAAGCAATTTAACCATTTCTATGAACTAGATAATTCTGAAGTTGATGCATTCTTCTGATATTTAACATCTTAACATAATTACAATAATGTCAATGGTGGGAAGGTCATCGGAATTGATATGCTTTGGACATATTGTGTTGTAGAATTTGCACTGGGAAAGTGAGGCTGTTTCTTTGTAACTGAAATATTTAGCTTGTCAAAGAAGAAATTAGGAAAGTATAATTTGTTTAAAAGATGTATTATTATCTGCCTTCTTTTTGTGCAGAAATGGAAGTGGACTTGTGACAAACTCATTCCTAAGATGTTGGAGATGCTGGAGATACCTAAGCTTGACAACTTTGCTATTGCTGTTGTTATTCATCTTGGGCAGCTTGGGAGGTACGTTTGACATGATTATTTCATTATCTTTGATTTAATTGTTACTACTTATTGTTTCTATAGTTTCGGAAATACTTGTTCTGTTTTTGTTGGAAAGTATCCATGTATATATTGCTTTTATTGATCTTATTGATACTTAGAAGCTGGAACATATTCGTCTGCTAGGAGAGGGAGTATAGAACATTGTTTATACTTGGAATTTTATAGATTAGCTGGCCTTCGTATAGAAAAAGGATTGCAGCAATCATAGTACTGGGGTAATATCATTCGCAGTTTCTTGTAGTTCAATGAGAAAGTAAAGGTAGTCTGCATGTCACTTGACTTAATTGCTTTTGCTATTCTAGTGAGAACTATTTAATATTTGAGTAAATCGATTTTTTGCGTGAAAACAATTTGCTTGTTAGCAGATAATTCCCTTTTCCTTAGTAATACTGTATCAATCATAATCTGGAGTCTTTGTATTAACTTGCTAAAATACAGGCTTGGTGTATCAACATGTGGTTATGAGAATGGAGGAGTTGAGGACTTGAGGTGTAAACTGTCTACTTTTCTTTGGCGAGATGGTACCATTAGGTCAGTTCTTCCTGTTCAGATGGCGACATTGAGTGCCTTGTTGGGGCTTCTGCCTCTTGATTTTGAGAAAGTTATCCACAGTAAGCTGCAGCCCTCAGTGACTGTCTGTCAATCAGTCTATGTTGATCTCATAAGAAAGTGGTTTTCTTTACTAAGTAAGGAGCAACAGTTCTTTTTATTTAGCCTCTTGCAATCTGTTGCTGAAGATAAGTACTGAGATGACAAATTGGAGCTGAAGTTGTCACCATTGTAACCTGATTGAGACACTCCGAAGAGAGAAATTACTGATAGCTCGTAATTATTAGTCAATACCTTGATGAAAGATCAGAAAAGGTGTAGGAAGTTCTGCGGAGCTTCCCATAAACTTAATGTTCCAATCCTTTTGTCAGGAAGTTTTTGATATATAGGATCTTTTGAATGTTTGGCTGGAAGATCAAAAAGGAGTGGTAAAGGAATTTTAGATGTAGCTTTGGCGAAACCCTTGTTTGGGTTTTATGTTCCCGAGCAAATTTTGTAAATTTAGAGACAAGTAACGTTATTTAATTTCATAATGTGATTCACTCAAATGCATTTCGTTGGAAGAGATTTGTATTAGTTGATGTATGCTGTTGTGTATCATAGGGCCGTACTGATGCATACTTCTATTCTGCTGCATTTTGACCAGGAAACTATAGCACTGAATTTCTTCAATAGGACAGATGCTCCATACTATAATGATTTTTGCTGTCTTTCCTGAATTACTTGTGATATTTCCTGAGATATCGGTGCTCCAGGTACAGGTTTTGCTTATATCTTTGAAACATAAGAGAATGCAACCAAGAGGCAAAGTCTGTGGGGGGTCGGTTTTTGTCTGCCTTGGCCTTTAGATTTTCTTCGCGCTTCAATTCAGAAAAATATAATAGTTATTTAAACGTTCTTTAATTGGTAGACATGCATATTCTGTTTAATATGGATTAGTTCTTGCAACTGACTAACATGGTTGGTTTTGGATAGTATAAAAACTAAGTAGGCTGGTTGTCCCAGGAAAAGTTGTATTCAAGTATCTGCTTTTGCATTAAAGTTTCTTTGAAGCAAGTTGACATGGAATACTTTGCTCATCTCTGAAGAAATTTTCAGGATCGACCTTGCTCTTGACTTGTATCAGCCGCTTGAAGTTGCTCTTGAAGTACTTAACACCCCAACCTGCAGCCTTCGGGGAGACTGCGTTATCATGTTTGATGGTACCCAGGTCAAGGTCCTTATAATTAAGATAAGCAGCCCTAGGATACTTGGAAACGTATGGTGCCATGTATTGGTAAAGCATTCTAATCCATTTGATATGCCTGTCTGATGAGCTTACGTCGTTCACATCCCATTTTACCATGTACTGTATGTTGTACAAATTACCTTTTCTGTGTGGGAAAGGCACATCGGCTTCAGAAATCTCACTCATCCTACCACCAAAAGGATCAAATAAAATGATCGCAATTTCTTCCTGTAAGATCCTCTTCCACAGTCCCTCGAGTCCCCTTTCAGGAATAGGTTGTGTCACAAAGTCGGATTTTGCTTTGAAACTGGCTTTGTATAGTTGAGTTTTGTCAAGCAAGACCTGCCATGGACTTCCTTTTGGATATCCAGCAAAGTAGATGGTAGAATCTACCCAACCCATTTCACTGCAGTCTTCAGCTTTTAGTCCCAACTCAGGAAATTTCTCATTCATCAATGGTAACAGCTTGTTAAACTGGCCAAGAAACAGAGAGTTGAAAGAAGCTTGTACTGTTTTGGGGTTTGAACTGTTTTGTCCTCCCACCTTTTGTATGATGATTCTGATGAATAGATCTTCATGTAGTTTATCTGCAATGTGTTGCCACTTGTGGACTAGCTTGGTGGCACCTTGCTCTAATGTTTTTGAGATGGTAAATACAGTCACAACTTGTGGAACCTGAACCAGCTTGATCTTCCATGAAACGATGACTCCAAAGCTTGCTCCACCACCTCCTCTGATGGCCCAAAAGATGTCCTCCCCCATAGCTTTCCTATCCATAATTTTCCCATTAGCACCGATCAAGTAGGCGTCCATGACATTATCTGCTGCAAGCCCATGCTTTCTCAACAAAGTACCAAATCCACCTCCACTGAAGTGGCCACCAATACCCACAGTAGGACATATCCCAGCAGGAAAACCGTGGACTAGACTTATCTTGCCAATAGCATGGTAAAGTTGGCCGAGTGTAGCACCGGATTGTACCCACGCAGTTTCTTTATTAATATCAATCTCTATTGCATGAAGATTCATGAAATCGATGATGATGAATGGCGTCATGCACATGTACGACTGACCTTCATAGTCATGACCTCCACTCCTCACTCTCACCTGTAAAGTTAGCTTCTTGGAGCAAAAGATGGCAGCTTGTATTTGAGATTGGTGAAATGGTGTAAAGATGAGAGGTGGGTTCAAGATGGATGAGTTCAACCATCTCATGTTCTGTTGGGTGGATTTGAAAAGACTTGAATATAGAGGAGAGTGAGGTGTGAATATGGTTTCGGTGGCATTGGTGAATTGGGTTGACATGCATTGAATGAACTTTTCATGAATTGGACGAGTAGCTCTGCCTTCGCATGAAGATGATGAAAGAATTAGAGAAATAAGAAACACAAGGATCGGTTTCATTTCTTCTTCTTCTTCTTTCTTCTTTCTTCTTTCTCCTCCTTTGCTTCTCTAGGCCAATGAATCAAGTTGGTGAAGTATGTAAGGACGGCTTGTTGAGAAGATGAATTTATTAAAGCGATTACTCCAAAGAAGAACATTTGGAAATACGGGTGTCCTGATATGCTGGAATGAAGGAGAGGCAATTAAAGTGGACTCATACAGACGTAAATACATACACACACACTGTTTTTTCATTAACTTTTTGTCTGTTGCATGAGAATTTCAATCTCCCTCGACTATGTATTCATTAAGTAACGGTTCCGGATAATCTAAGATCAAAAAAATGGAGTTGGTGGTAGACTACAGGTTGAAACTGAAATGTCAAATTTTGGCATAAACGAGAATGACTGAATGAGTGTTAGAAGTGCCAAGACAAACTTGGGACGGCGAAGTTGTGGTGACATGGCCAAGTTAAGACGAACTTGGGACGGTGAAGTTGTAGTGACATGGCCAAGTTGGGTTCTTGAAGTATAAGCTTCGCTGCATCTTTAAGTAAAACTTATATCATCAAATCAGATCATTTAACTTGCCAATAATGAAGATTTGCTGACTGCTATGTAGGAACCCGACCAGTGTGGGGAAAAAAAGATTAATAAAGAAATTATATGAATTGGACGAAAAATAGTGTCAATCCGACCTGCCGGATTCGAACCAGCGACCTAAGGATTATCTGTTTGTTAACAACTACAGTCCTCCGCTCTACCAACTGAGCTAAGGTCGGGCGCCACATGATTTAGCATGTATTATTAATATAAAAGATCGTTTACTGAACTCTCTCAATCTTTGACACCCAATGTTGTTTTTAGTCCAAACTAGTCTAGTCTTTGGGCCTTTCCATGGTAAGTTTGGAAAAGGAATAAGATCTTGAGTTCTTCTTCCATGAGACGTTTAGATCAACCTTACAAGGTTAACAAGAGATGAGCCATTAATTAATGTATATGTATTCAGTATTAAAAAGAACCCTCTCATTTCCTATTAACAACCTAAAACCAGGAGAAAAGTAATGCCATGAATGAACAAGAGACCCCAAAGCCTTTGTGACCACGTTAGGGATAATGCCATGAATGAAAAAGAGACCCCAAAGCCTTTGTGACCAGGTTAGGGATAATGCCATGAACCCCGAATCCTTTGTCACCAAGTTCGGTATAAGTGATAAGAAACCCTCTACAACTTATATTTATTTCAATATTTTATAAAAAATTTAAATAAGTTTTTAGTGTTATCTTTGTATTACTCTATACTTTAACATTATTAAAATAATACTAATTCAATAATAATAATAATAAAATAAAACTCATTTCTTTCTAATTTCTAAATATTGTATAAAAGCAATAAAAGAGATAACGACAAGAATTTATTTAAACTTTTTTGTAAAATTTTAAAGTGAACATTATATCTTGGACTAACGTTTAAAAAAATCATTTTAATATTAAATCAAAATTATCTAATTATAACACAACAGATAAATTTATAATTCATATATTAAAAATTGATAAAAACTTAAACTTAAAATTTTAAGGTACTAACAATACCATTTTAAAAATGTTAAGATGTTTACGTAATATAATAGATAACAATAAGAACTAACTTAAGCTTTTCTAAAAATGTTAAGGAACAATCCATAACTTTTTTAACCCTACGCTTGTCTATTGGTTTTCTTTATACTGCCATCCATATTTGTTAGCTTCACCATTCTTTTAATTCTTCCCTCTTCAATTTACGTGACATTTGATTGAATTTTTTAGAATATCTTCCACATTTTTTGGCACATACAGAATTCTCTTGATGATATTATCTACTGGGTCCATATCTCTACATATTTTGTATCCAATGAATGTCTTTTACCACTCAAAAAGCTTTCCTTTGAGATCAAAAGAAGCATATATTCAAAGACTTTAGAATTCTTTAGTTAACTGAATGGGCAGCTAAAATCTTTGAAAGTCGATGTAAATTGTCAAGTCTCTCTTTATATTTTGAACTAATTGATGGTCTTATACTATATCAGGCGAGTAGGCTCAGCATTCCCTATGATTTTGGATTCGCAATTATGAAGATTCACACCTTTACTTATAAAATTGCTGATTTTCTTTCCTTTACGTACAAGTTGTCACTTTTTTTTATTGTACGTTCATATGTTATGTACTTGGAAGATTATGTATTCGGAATGTTACGAATAGTGGAATTGTAATTTGAGACTGAATAAGGTGTAAACTAGTCCAATTTCTTTTAAAAGAAAATAAAAGTGAGTTTCTAATTCAAATAATCTAAATCCAAACCCTTTTCTTTCATTTGAGATGTACTAAAATAATAAAAGGGTAATTGTCATATTCATTCTTTTCATTATAATCGGCCAAAACAGTTCGATTTGGCTTAAGGCGTGACAGTCAAATTCTCTCTCACAAAATAACATTTTAATTTAACGGATTAAAATAACGTTGTTTTAGCTAATTATACTAAAATGATATCATTTTAAGACCGTCCGAACAAACTTGAGTTAAGTTTCAACTATATGGCTCGAAATCAACTAGACTTTAGATAGAATTAAGCGGCTTTGTAAGATGTCGAGTTAGGTCAGGCAAATGGTCGGCTCAAGCTATTGGCAACCCCACTTTTGACAAAGGAGGAGAAAAAAATATTCCAATTGATCAAATTTTGGATAGGAGAAGGACATTAAGCCTAATAATTGCGATTGCGTAGAATTCGCAAATAATGGAGAATCGTGAAGTGCATGCGTGGTGGATACTAAGATAGGTTCATCACTTTGATTCCATAGTTCAATTACGCAATTGTTTTCTGGCTTATTACAAGTATTTAACATTTTTATTGATTTCAAATTGTTTTGTGGATTTATGTTAAAAAAATTCCTTATATTACAACAAAGTTGATATTTGGATATGAAAAAAACATGAAAAAAATCGTAGCTATAGGTGTAAAAATGTCCCCTATAGTTTTTATTTACGTTTTCATTTCATCATCTAAAACATCGTCAAATTTTCGTATCTGAAAATTATGGACAATGTTTTCATAAATCATCGTCAATAATTTTTAGCTACGCTTTGTGTTCATAGCAAAAGACTACTAGTTACGCTTTGAGAAATCATTACCAATAGTTTTGACTATGTTTTCTTTTCGGAGCTAAATATTATCATCTACGTTTCACTACAAGAAAATTGAGAATTTGCGTCGGAATATTACCGACGACAAAAATTCCGTCGCATTTTACCGACGGAAA
>JANZXR010000003.1:29046793-29071234 GCA_027575705.1 Erythroxylum echinodendron
GTTTCCGTTGATTTTACCGACGGACATGATATACGGTCGGTAATTTTACCGACGGTAAGAAGGGTTTCGTCGGTGAAGTTAGCTACGGCCGAATCACCGACGTTTTCTTCCGTCGGTTTATTCCGTCGGTAAATTCCGTCTGTAATTCACTATTTTCTTGTAGTGGTTTTCAAAATCGTAGCTAAAATTTTTTCACTGCTTTTTTTTTGAAAATTAGCCAAAACTTTTTAGGTATGATTTCATAATTGTAGCTAAATGCAAATTTTTTTTGCTACATTTTAAAAAAATATAACTAAATGTTTTTAGCTACGTTTTAACCAAATATTATACAATTTTGAAATAAATTATTTGTTACATCTTTAATCTATATTATTGTATATAATATATCGATATATTTTTATTAAATTTATTATTCAAATTAGCTGTAGCAGTATATAAAAAGTATAATATCAATAAATTATACCAACAAAAAGAACATTCTTCGTAGAATATTTTAATTACAACTTTAACAATTATTATAATAAATCAAGAGATCAGATTATAAAATATAAATACTCATATTATAAAAAAAATAGAACATAACTAGAATGACTAACTAGTATTATTCATATCGATAAACCTGTAATAAAACAAAAAAGCTTAATTAAAATATACTAAAAATGTTGTGAGTATTGAAGCAATAGGTTCTAATTAAAGTAACCATCACATAACTTTACTATTCATTCAGAAGTTGCATATTCATCAATTCATCATTAATTAAGGTTTCTAAGAATTTAAGAATCTCTCTATTAAAACGTGTCAATATTTCATTAAAAAGTTCAAAATTCAGTCATTTTGTGGTTTGCATGGAATCTAACAAAATATGCAAATTATACTTTATGTTTTGGAATGAAAAAATTAAAGGGTTATAACAAGTTAGACAATCTTTTAGAAAATAATATATATGAATATAAGAAGTTTAGTATATATGTATTCATCAAAATTTTAACTGGTAAATGATTATACACAATAATAAATATGGACTTGACAACCCAATAATTAGATGCTAAAGTCAACAACAACAATACATACACAAAATTTGAAGAGGGCTAATAATATGCAATCTTATCCCTAACTAGTAGAGAGACTAAAATTAGATGCCAAAGTATTTTCAATTTAACAATATCATGTACAATGCAATAAATTCATACTTCTATAATTTTGAGTTTTCAGGATTAATTCTTCATTAAATAAATAGATAGTTGACTTTATTAGAATATGTTAAAATATATTACATCATTTCTTAGTTCATCAAATATTTATTATGAAATCCTCATTCTGATGTTAGTATTATGTAAATCAAGACATACTAAAAATAAATTAAATGTGTTTTATGTCGAATACAATTTACGAACTTGTTTAATGAAAAAGATGCGAGTAGTTTTGTATTTGTGGACGCAAGTTTTACCATCGAATCATATAATTTTCCTGTTCTTCTTTCCCCCTTCACTCTCTGCCATTCTTTTACATTTCTACAAACTTTATTTGGCATCACCAATGTTGCTGATCAACTATATATTTTACCGAATGTAAATATTGATCGTGAAGAGTGACTGATTCTTTAACTTATAGTTTCCACTCTCAGGTTCATGTTTGACAATTCCATTGATGTATCTATATCTGAAAAAAAAGAAAAATAGATAGCCTTGTTGAAAACTTGTAACGACTGTGCTCAAGTCTAAGTTGCTTTAGGCTCCAAGAAGTCAGCGTAAGTTATTGAAGACATCCTCTAAGCTCGCAAAGCAAGAGAGCAGCTGTGTTGAATTTTACAAGTAAAGCTCCAACTTGGGTTTTTCTCTTGGTGACATTTCCACATCTGTGCTTAATGATTTAATTTACTTGGTGACATTTCCATATCCGAGTTATTGCACCTGATTTTGAGAAGAAAATTAAAGGAGGGAACGATTACAATATTTTTAAAAATCCACTTAGATGAATATGCTATTTTTTTTTAATAATTTAATAAAAATTTAATTATATCAAAAGAACCAGTTAACCAAATTATTGATATCTAACAACTAGTGCTTGAAATCTGCATTATAGGGAATCTGACAGTGCAGAAAGCGAAAGGCTCCTTTGTTAGTATAAATCCGAATTAGCATTGGACGTTTATTATCAGGTGCAAGTAGAAGTAGTTGTACCAACTAATAAAGCTTCCAACATTTTCCAAATTAAACAAGCTAGTCACTGCACTTGTCCATATTTATAATGACAAAATGTAACTATGGATTAAATCTTCAGCAGCCATGTAACTGCTTATTCCAACTTATTCATTATTGATATATTGCTAAACAGCTTTCAATTCCAGGTAATGAAGCCTTTATGAATAATAAATGCTTTGTGACCATACCTTGTTCTAGGTTTGAAGGGAATCTTGTGCTAAAAATAAATACAATAGGTACAATGAACCAATCCACTTACACTGAGAATAGTTTCTGAGCTATCCAATTTCAAACTGCTACTAGTAGTAGTGGTCACGGTTGAAAGAACAGTTAAATATCTGACATTGTGCTTCTAAGATTAATCATGGTAATGGTTGAATTACTACAAACCAGAAAAGTTAGATTTCATCTGAACACGTAACCGATATATGTTGGAGATAGGGCACAAAATGGTTTGGAAAGTGGCACGTAAGTGCAGGACTCGTAGTCGTAGACTCTGGCAATTGAGGATATTGGGCCATTACTTACACGTGTGTACCATATCAAGAAGCGTCATGTGCTGTGGTAGGTGATTTGGGTTGAAACATTTGATGTCAACTGTTGGTGGCAACCGACAAGGGTAGATGATGATGATGAAATGAAATTGGTTTTTGGTGCTTTTCAGATTCACGACTTAAGGCACTGATTCAGCATGTTTGAGAGGGAAACCAAGTAAAGGCGAGGCTTCGAGCAAAATGCGGCGCAATTTTTATTCACCGCTTTGACTGACAAAGCAATGATCTTGCTCTTTTATTTTTCCAAACTTAGAAGGGTCTTATACAATATAATAAAGATCTAAATTTAGGATCTCTTAATTCTGCACAAGGGGTGATAAGTGTTAACTAATCTTGAAGTCAGCTACTGAGTTATTTCTCATATTCATGAAGCAATAATTATGTTTCTGCTCAAAGCTGAGAAGATAAATGCTAATTCTGCTCCATCGAACTTGGAGCACGTATGTCGCTATTACAAAGAATGACGTTGGCGGGTAATTTACGAAACTGCATATCTAGTTTGTACTTGCCAAATGGGCTTGAGATTTTCAGTGTTAGTACTACCACTAGTAAACCTGTCATCATCAAGTAAATGATGTCTTTTCCATTCCATCAACCTTTGAACTGATTTTATGAGTTGTCCGAAAAAGACTAATCATGCACCATATCCTTTAGTTAATGCTGTAATAAAAAAAATTCTGCAAATCTCACAAGGAAATTGAGAGTTACTTCCAAGTGAAAGGCACAGGAACAACGGTGCTGAGAGGATTGAAAAAGATATTTTTTGGTTTAATGAAATAGCGGACTGTCTATTATCCCGGATGCATATTTCATTGAGTAGAACTAAAGAGGGAAGGAAAACACTCATAGAGTGGAGTCCTTCAAATACCTCGTATGGTACAACTAATCATAAGATACAACCTTTTACTTTCTCTTCAACTTGAACAAACGGAAGGACAAACTAATTAGGCTCTTGTTTAGAATTCCTCTGTTGACATTTTGTGAATATACATATAGAAACGGAGTTTTCAAACCCAAAATCCGACGACAAATTATGAAAGGTCACAAGATCAATCCAAAATAGATTTGGGGTATCATCCTAAATGTTAAAAACTATCAAACTTATGGACACATTAAAAGTTCCATTCTGTACTGGAGCTCTCAGTATATTTTTATCCAAAGGTGTCATCAAATCTATAGAGAGAATTTTCAAAAATTTCTTGTGGAACTCTTCAGATGGAGCAAAGGGTTATGCAAAAATTAAATAGTCTGATATCAGCTACCTAAAGCAGAAGGGGGCTTGAGCATTTCCCTTGTTAAACTCACAAATCAAACAATCATTTTAAAAAGGCTTTGGTGGATTCTTGAAGACAAGAATTCGATCTGGATCAGATGGCTCCACTCTTACTTTCTCAAGGGTCATAGCATATGGGAAGTAAGAAAGAATCCTTCGAACTCTTTCTTTCTTAATCAACTGTTGCATTTGGCAAATTTGGTTAAATATGATATTTCTTGTTTTGTTAGCAATGGGAAGCTGATATCATTGTGGTATCACAACTGGTCGGGTTAGGGCGCCCTCATCAATTTGCCAAACTTGGTTAGCAACTCTACCATCTTCTCTCTCTACACTAAACTTGATACCTTCATCATTGATAAAAACCGGAACTTCTCTGACACTCTTCACTTACAACCCCATTACTCTTCCCATTCTCTTCAGCCATATACCTTCTTCTGGCATAATTGACCTAGTCAACATCTTTCAAATCGCATTGTCAGAGACCTCCTTTGGATGAAGAAACCGATAGTGGAATGGCACCAAATCATTTGGCATAAGAGTATCCCTCCTAAACTTCCTTTCTCTTATGGCTTCCCATACAGAATCGACTCAACATAGCTAATGTCTTAAATTTTTAAGCATTAGGAAACAAGAGATCCATTATTTTTCACGTGTGAAGTGACCAATCGTATATGGGGAGCTATCAAAGTATATTGCCTATGGCCCTCTCAAGAAATCACGCTCCCTCATGCTATTCATTGGCACTCCTCTCAAAGAAATCCCCCCCAAGCTTCCCCATATAGCTACAGTGTGCATGACGGTACAATCCATATATTTGGAAGGAGCAGAATGTTAGGTGTTTCAACTCTAAACAAAAACCTATCCCAACCATTTTTTTTTTTAAATTTGTATCCCAACCTTATTTCCGACACTATGGCAAGCATTTGTGAACTTATAAGAGTGGCAGGCACAACTTGAAGATCAATTCATTGTACTTAGCTTTCAATGAAGATCAATTCATTGCCCATATGAACGTTGTGTTTTGTACTCCTATCCTTTATTATTGAATTTCTCCTTTATTTCTTAAAAAAAAGTTCCTTCTAGAAACCTAACCAATGAACAGACATAGATGAGCATAACTTACACGAGAAGAAAAATGTCATTTAGCGACGAAAATTACCGATAGAAATTGTTAACATTCTATCAGTAAGTCAGGTTAGCGACGGACTTTACCAACGAATAAAGGCATCGTAGAAATGGCTGTAGGTAATAATTACCGATGAAAAACATAGTTCTATCGGTAAATTATCGACGAATATTTAGTTTTCCATCGGTAAATATACCAATAATTTTTTGTGATGTTGACCATTAGTAAATATGCCGAGAGTCAATATGATTCCATCGACATATTTACCGACGGTGTTTTAGTTGCCGTTGGTAAGTTTGTTAAAATATTACCGAAGGTTATATTTATTCCGTCGATGAAGTTACCAACAGAATTGGTTATTAAGTCTGTGATTACCGACGGTAAGTTGTTTGTCGTCGGTAAATTGTATTAATTTTATTGGCGGAACAACAAATTTTCGTCGGTAATTGAACCAGAATTTTTTTAATAATATACCGTCAATAAATTTGATTTGAAGATGTTATGGTTGATGCATAATTTAAACAGTTATGAATCTAATAATATACATTTAATTTGTTTAAATAGAAATTTGATTGATGATATAAAATTAAAAATATCTTAATTGATAATAAAAACATTACATTGTACATAATAAGTATTTGTAATTAAAATAAAATAACCAAAAGTACACTATTGATCTGGTGACAGTGGATGCTCTGATTGGTGCGATGAGGTGCTACTCTTATCCTTCAACTCATTCACCTCATTACGGAGCTTATTTCTGTACTCCATCAATATCTGCACTATGCTTTGAAGCTCTTGAACTTGATTGGTTGTAGACCGCCTATGAGATGCTGCTGTACTGGACGTAGAGAATTGCGAATAATATGTATTCGCAAATGAACCTAAGCTAAATATCCTTCCATGACTGTCCCTACCACCCACTGCATGAAGATAGGTTTCAGTTTCATCCACATTTTTAGACTGCTAAGACTGTCGTTGAATATTTTCTTGTATTTTGTCATATCAGAAGATAATGTTTATATTAGTAAGTGATAATTATTAAGCATTAATATTAAACAATAAATTTCACATATATTTAGTTCTTTACAACGACTGTTGACAAATGTCACATCGTTATGCTTTTTAGTGTGAGTGTGCAAAAAGAGCTGATGGGGTGTAGGCCTTATGCCATAGACTTTTCCTATATAAGAATAAAATGTTATAAGTGAACTAGAATTCATAAAAATTTCAGCAGAGTTTTGCCCTATTATTATGATATCTACTCCTTATCGAACAAAGAAAAGAAGTCAACAACACAGCCATATATGACACTGAACATTTATAACATTATCATTCTTCATAATACACATATTTTCATTCCAAAATTCACATAACAAATTCAATTGAAATACAACAAAGTGAAGAAATCAAAATTATAAATGTAAAGTGTAGATACTTACAAGTCTCTCTGCATGCTCGTGGTAGGTAATAGATCCTCCCATATGTACCGAAAGACTCTCTCTCTCCATTCCTCCAAGTCTATTGGTGGAAATACGCTCTGAAATGGACATTGCCTCAGGTGATGTTCAATACTGCTGCCAACAACTCTATATTTATTCATAAATGTAAGGTGGTCGTATACCGACCCTGTGTATCACAGTAACAAAGTCTTGATAACGTGTACGAGCTCATCTCTTCTATACTCTATAAATGATTACGACAAATTGAGAATCCAAAAAAAATATTTCTAAAACAAAAGGAAAAATATTCGATTAATACTTATGATGTACTAATATTTATCTAATTAATGTATAAAACTGTTAATTAAAATAGATAATAATAATTTTTGTATTTCAAACTCCTGATATTAAAATTTCTTTATCACCTGAGACATATTCTTCCATACATAACCCTTAAGATCAATCTTCTCCTTGAATTTGGACGTCATATTTCTTGAGCATGGTCTAAATGGAATCAACCTAATATAAAACAAATAAATTTATAACATTTTTAAAATTTAAATCTATAATTTAATTATAAACATATAGTGTTTTATGTAATTTTACCTACATATTATTGACAATTGTGATATAAGTCTTCCATCAAATCCCTTAGCTCCAGGATGAAAGCCGCCTCCTTCATTCTCATTATTTACCTATGATATTACTGTTAGTATAGGGATAGTGAATGATGTAGGGGTCGTCGATGGCGTAACAGCAGGTACGGAAGGTGAAGCCTCATCTGTAAGAATACTTTAAAGTTTCCAAAGTTATGCTTTGATATATATGACATATCTACAATAATGTTTCTTATTTATCAAAATGGACTTTACAACCTTGCATCTAACCCCTACCTGTCTCCTTAATATGCTTTGTAACTTTTCTATATTGTACATATTTTCAAATCTCTCTTATCCACGCATCCTCCAATTGTTTGATGTTGCTTACTTGGACTTTCAAGTATGTAGGCCTCGACTTTTCTTACTAGAAGATTTCCTTTTTTCATAGGCTCCCACTTGGATAATTGATCTATCATAATGTTCTCTTCATAAGGGATCAACTATAGATCTATGGTCATTAACTTAGCTCACCTTAAAATATCGTCTTGTATTTCTTTATGATCTCCTTTTTAGCTTCAAAGATTCACAGAATTAAGTTTACCACTACCTAGGATTCTAATCTCACCTATAATGCATTCAATTATAAGTGATAAGTTAGTCTAACCATTGTTTGAGGTATTAAAGTTATGCCTCTACATATTTTTGATTTCTATGTCTAAATATTGTGTCTAAAGATATATGATGAACTAAACTTCTTTGCACTTGATATACTTGAATTAACATGAACTATTATTCTTTATTATTTTAAATTAATCAATTTGCTTATAAGGTTATACATTTTATTTACAAATCCGATGCTATATTAAAATGTTCCTTTTCTATTTTGATTTTAGTTTAGTGTCTTTCCTACTATACTAAACTTGGATTTAGAATAATTTGTTCTAAGAGTCATTTCATCAAACAACTCATAGGCAACCCGAATTATCTCTAACTAATAACAAAACAACTGTATTTTTTCATTATTTACCTACAATAACTCATTTAAACAACAAATAAACCACCAATTCAACAAAAAATGCATAAACTGACAATCATAACAAAACCTACCACCCAACACCCACCCACGGTATAAATATATATAAGCATCTAAGACCTTCATTTTTTGGATAAAAAATAAACTCAATAGAGACGTTACCTGAAAATGATGCACGATGGACCAAAAACCAAACAAAAATCGAGGGTGGAAGCAACGAAATCACAGAGAAGACGTCGGAAACAAAAACAGCAGAGGTGGGAAAGAAAAATATCAGGGGGCAGGTTAAAAACGATGATCCAAAAATGACATGGTTTGGATTAAAACCAGACGACGTCATTTTATTTATGAACAATTCGATTTTTATCGACGGAATATTTTACTTTTCCGTTGATATTCAATTTCACGATATTCCCTGCCAGCTGTTGGTACCTAATTTTGTGATGGAATTTCTTATTCTGTCGCTATAGTACGACGGAAAATTTGTGGGTATATTTTCCCTCCGTCTGTAAATCCCTTAACATTACTGTCGGAATGCCTATTTCCGTCACTAATTGCCAATAGAATGTGTTCTGCTGGTAATATTCCATCGGTAATGTGTTATTTTCTTATAGTGTTAGGGCATAAGAACTTGAAATTTGCTTTAAGGATTTATGATCAAATCCTATCTTCATCTGGAATGTTTACCCTGAAATTGTATACTTAATACAAAAACAAAAACAACTCAATAAAAATTATGTTAATACATGGAGTCTAACAGATTCAGTAGTACATAGCCTTACCTCTAATTCGTAAATAGATTGTTTCAAAAAAGTTGTATACTTAATGATAAGGTTATAAAAATTTGATCCTTTTACTTTTCATAATTTTTGTTATGATTGAATGTATAACAGAATTGTATGATATTGCTTTTTACTGTTTTTAATTGCAGAGTTTTTAATAGGTAAGAAATTTCTTAATTATACTTGTATTAAGTTAATAGGACCAAACTTTCTTATATAAAATTTGTATTGGATTTGGAATCACAAGTTTAACAAACCCTATAGCTAACTCTGATATAAGTTCTATAATCCAACTAGCTTTCGAAATTCATTTACTTTTCAATATTAATTACAACCAGTTTTAGTTTTGATTCTCCTCCTTAAACAATATTAATTATTACTAGTTTTCAAAATACAATATGTTAATTTATAAAATAGTTAATAAGAAAATTTTATCAATGCATCTTTTAGAAAATAATTTGATCACAAACATAATTGAATATCCACCATTAAGTTCAATAAGATTTTTGGCACCAAAAAAGTACTAAATGACACATACAACACAATTTCAATATAATAATAACGTCACTTATGTCAACAAAGAAAAAAGGAAGTATGACAATACACAAAGTTAATTTTATAATATGATTTTCTCAATTTATACTAAATTGTAATAAAGAAATTCTTTATAGGATAAATATCTTACGCGTTTGTTCTTTGAAATACTCTTATGTGTCAGGAGAAATAATAAATAGCCTAATACCAACTTTAAATTTGCTTGTAGACTTAAATGTTTAAAATTGAAACAAAATTTAAGGCTTTACATCCTTTTGACATCTCATTAATAAACCATATAAAGAAATGACAATTCTTATGACTGAATTGTAATAATGATCATCATACAACAAAATAATGTAAAATACATCAATTCAAATATTGAAATTGGAACAAAAATAAAATTAACATAACTAATAGTGTTAGAAGAATCTAACACACCCATATTACTAACATATCCCTATACATAATAGGGTGCAACTAATATATACAGTGTCCTAATATGATTTACTATAATACCTCTTTTTAGTACATTTTTTTAGTAGTTATTTAACTTTCAATTGTTTAAGATTTTGTGATATTATTAATGTTATTATTAGACTACATATTAAAATTATCATCACAACATAAGTATATGGGTCTAGCAATTGAATTAAACATAAGTAATTCTCCACTAAGATTCTTTAAGCATGTAGCTTGTGATGTAGTTCTATAACACACGTCACAAACTCAACATGCATAGTAGAAGAAGTAAGAAGTAGTTTTTTTGATACTTCTATGAGATACAACACCATTTATTAGCATAAAGATATACCCTAATTTGGACTTTATGTCATTTGGAAATATAATGAACTCTGAATTGATATAACCTATGAGATTTAGATTCTCGACCTCTCCGTACTAAATATATAACTTTTAGTCTCCTTTAAATACCTCAAAACTTGTTTGACTATATTCTAGTAGTCTAAACTTGAGTTGGATAAATATATACCAAAAAAGCTAATTACAAATTCAATATCCAACTTTGCATAATTGTGCATAGATCGAGATCTCTATTAATTGATATATGAAATAACCTTCATGCTCTCTATTTCAACTTTATTCTTTAGACATTGTTCCAAAAATAATATTTTCCCATAAGAAATTGTTATGTAGAATGTTTACAAGCATTCATATTAAGCTTTTACAATACAAGCTCTAAGTAGTCTTTTGAGAGATACCTAACATATTTTGAGACACGTTAAGTAAATATGAATACTTAGGACAAAAAATGTTTTTCCAAGATCTTTTATGTAAGCGTGCTAAACAATAATTGCTTAATCCCATACAATATAAATTATTTAATGCAACTAAGAAATCATATACATAAAGAAGTAGAAAGATGTCCTTACTTCGCTTGACCTTAAATTACAAGTATCTCTTAAAACTTCATTTTTCTTGAAGACCACATCAAATTTAAGATACCATTAATAAAAACCTTGATTTAGTCCATAAACGGGTTTAATTTGCAAACTAGATGGCACTTTCCATCTTCCTCAAACCCTTTAGGTTGCTCGATATGAACCTTTTCATAAAGGTCTACATTAAGTAAAGATGCTTTCGAACCAATATAATAAAACTTCATATTAAAATGAGGTATTAATGTCATAATCAATTTAAAAATATTTTTATAAGATAATCGAGAGAAAGTGACATTAAAGTCTATTTTGTGTGAGTACTTTGGCAACTAACCTTGTCTTAATTCATTTAATCTTTCCTTTGTAATCTCTTTTAGTCATATAAAACTCAAACTTACAACTTTTAGATAATTCCTTAAGCTCTTATACTTTATCATGCTTTTTAGGCTACATTTAATCTCGTCTTGTGTCCATAACATATTTGATTGAAGACTCAAAAAGACTTTTGAAAACTTGTTAGAATCAATGATGTAACTTATATTATGGTCGGGCTTTTCCTACATATATCATATAATTGTAAGAAATAGTAGATCTTCTCATCTTAATGGATCTCCTTTGTTTAATATTTTCAACATTATCTTTACCTAAAGAGCCTTATTTTGTAATGGTTGTAATTTTTCCCCCTTATATTGGAATATTCATAAGTAAATGATCTATTATTCCATTGTGAATGGATGTGGGCGTATGAGACAATAGTCTTGTGCGCATCTTATGATGATTGGGAAAGACTTACTTCATCAAACACATCATTCTCGAAGAATTTTAGTTGCCTATGATTCTATAATTTTAGAACTTCCTTTTTATAATAAAACTTATATCCTTTAGAATGATCTAAGTATCTTAAAAAATAGTAACAAGTAAATTAAGTATGTAGTTTATTTTCAGATGGATTATATAGACTTACTATAGAGGAGAAACCTTAAATGTGAAGGTGATTTAAACTAGATTTCCATCCATACATATCAATAGGCATTTTTGGTAGTGATTTGGTTTGATTCTATTAAGGATCCAATTGGTTTTTTTAATGACGTCTTCTTATTTTGAAAGGTTAATCCTGCTTTATATACTCCTTATAATAACTTTAAGGGTGAAATTTAATCTTCCAGTCATATCATTTTGTTTATAAATTATAACTATTTGACATAGTAAACTAAGTCTCCATGCCACAAACTTCTAACCACAAAATAAGCAATCCTTTTCTTGTCACGAAACTCTATTTTGTCATAATGCTCCCGTACATGGTTAAATCTAACCATTTTTATTGACATTTTCTATTGAACCTAAACTTTAGTCTTAAAAATCTAAAACTTGTTAGGAGGTTCAAACTTTTTCTTTATTAATAACAAATAATCATAATGAAAATAATCATCAATGAAAGTTATGAAGTATCTTGAATTGCAAATTAATTATGTATAAGGTCCTAAAATGTATAAATTCTTAAAATAAAAATTGACCTTTTTTCTTTATTTTAGTCAATTTATATCCTTACAACATTCACTAAATGTTTTCAAGTCACTAAAGTCGGAAGGAGATTATCCTTTATCAACCTTCAAGTTTTGTAAGAGATGTGGCATAATCTTTTATACTATAATATGAAAAAATTTCTTAATTAAGGGTATCTTGGCAACAAATTTCTTAATATTGTATAAAGTAGTATAGACACCATCAGAATATAAACAAATTCTATGTGAACTATATGATAAAAAGGCCAAGCCAAAATACTTTGAATCAAAAAGTAACTTAACATTTAATTTTTTTAATTAAAACTGAATCTTTTATATCCAAAAATAGATAGTGAAATCAAAGTATAAAAAAAAGTACATAAAATGTGTTCCCTAAAATAAGTCTAACTATTAAATCTAAGTTTAGACTAACTAATCTGACAAATTTTGCATGATATGTAATTAAAAGATCTGAAACTACCCACTGTGTCTGTGATTGTATACGTCATTAAGATAGAGGCAAACCTCAACAATATGCCTCTATGTGCATCTCTAAGTTTCATATAAGGCAGACACATATCAACAGAATTATCATACATAAAACCAAAAGACATTTTTCAAATACACAAGTAAAGAAATTCATAAATTAATTAAAAAGTTCACTAGTGGAACATCTTTACGTCATCCTCACATGTGTGAGCATAAATGTGTGATCACAAACTTTATAAGATGCGAAAATTTGTTTACACATATTAATTATTGTATAATTATGCTTAATTATAAAATTAATAACTTTTTTTTACGAATATTTCTCTTTGGAATATTTTATGGGATCGTAAAACGTAACATATTGTTCACTTTAAGATAATTGCACGTCAAATCATGAAATTATGGATTTAATAAAAGTTGATTTTAGAACCTAAATTCAAAATTTATAGAGTTAAAACTTGGATTATTAAGTTTAAAAGGCCTCAATTGATCTAATTAAAAACTTTAGAGATTTCTTCGCATACCAAACTGGTGCACCCTTTGTCAAAAAATTGAAGAAAGCCACGATCACTTGTGTTTTTCAATGTAAGTTTGTTAAATCTAGCTAGATGTCGCTCAATTATGCACAGATGTCACATTAGGAAATACCCTAGTGAATGGTGCCTGATCAAGTTATGGAGCCGTCAGATTCTACTCTCGGATGATAATATCAGTTGGTGCTTATGTCTAACTCTTTCTTTCCTCGTCAAGGCCATTTGGGATAAAAGAAACTCTCGTATTTTTAAGAATCGATGATCAACCAAGGAGCTGATTCACTAGTACCTGAACCAACAAATCCGATTTTATCTCAACAGTCACAAGAATATATTACAAAATCATGAATATTGGACGAGAATGTAGAATATTTAATTATTTCAATGTCTAAGAAGGTTGCTATTTTGATTCTTAGCTAATGTATGTAAAGAATTGACAGGCGCGTGCACCTGGGTTTTCATTGTGACACGCCCGCATCCCTTGATCTCAACACTGGGGAGTTTTCGTCCTCCTCGTGTTTCTGCCGACGACTTATTGCCTTAGTGGAACCCGCCAGGTTTGTTCATGTGATGGTGTTATTTGCACCATTGAGGGTCCAACCGAAAACTTTGCTTAACATTTTTCTTTTGCCAACGCTAAAAGAAACTAAAGGAGAACAGCAGCGATAGCAATAACTTTCCTCTTCAACATATCAAGACATACACTTTCTTAAGGAAAAAGAGATAAGAGAACAAAGCAACAAAACCTCTAGTATTTTAAATTTTGACAGTAAAAATTACTATATTTTCTATATAAGTCCAAGTGATCTTTATATTTCGTATTTCGATTTAGATTTCATACGTTTGGTCCATTTTGATTAGATTTTACTTTATTACAAATCATACATTTTCTTAACCTTAATAAAATATTTAGTTTTAAAATTCACAATTATTATTAACTCAATTAAGAAAATTTCCAACACAAGACACGGATTCTGGCCTTTTGCGAACTGTATGTATTGAAAACAAACACGTAATGCTAAATTCAGAGTAGTATTCTAGTGGGTGGTTGTAAGTTTGTCAGACTCTTGTCTTTCTTTTAACAGAAAGGCCATACTGGCATAGTAATATATTGGTGGAAGAATTAGCCATTCTTTCTCAGGATCACATATCATGAATTACATAAGCTTGACGTTATGTTCAAATTTTCAGCGGTAGATAGATGCCCTTCAGGACCTGTCTTTCTAAAGAGTTGACGTTGTGCACATTAGCCTAGTCGTTGAGTTTGGATTACATGGAACAAATACTTGATTAACAGTGCTTGCACGTGAGTCTTGGCCTGTTATAATTTGATGTTGACACCTATTTGGCTATCACAAATGGACATGGCTTGATGCTGCCATGTAGTCCTTTTCCATTCATGTTAATTAAGCCATTGGGGACACTCTGTGTTTACTCTTTAACAAGCCAAATCAGTTGTTTGCAAGCTTTACCCCTTTTGATTCTTTTCATGGCTGTAGCCTTTTTATTAAAGTTTCTCCCATCTTGACTCTACAGTCTGAAATGGAAGACTGAATATTTCTTGCAAGTCACATTTATATAATGCTTAGAAGCAGACCCGGCAGAGAAAAAAGGATCTTCATAATCTTGGCAACTAATCTTTCTGTCCTTTCATGTCTGTCTCTTGTTTTCCCTATATCACTATTTTACACTCCAAAGCTAAAGCATATGCCTTTTTCCTTTTAGTTTATGTGTTTTCTCCAACTAACTTCTAGATAATATTTCTTTGGTGCAACAAACTTGAGAACAATTTTAATAATTGCGGGAGAAACCATAAGGGAACTTGTGAAATACATGTAGGAGCTTAATTTGTGGCAACTTGAGATGGTAGATGGGAGGTACGCAGGAAAGGGAAAGGAAAGATCGACCGATCGATCTTTAAGTCTCTGCCTCTTAACATGTCGTTCAAAGCACAGAACAGAACATTGAACTGGACATTGGCTAGTGCATTAGTTGACTTGACTATTCCCATTTCAACTATTGCCTTCTCAAACTTTTCCCTTCGGGTCACGCCTTTTTGCGCAACAGGATAACATTATATCAGGCTGTATTGAAGATACTTATCGTGAATCACGTCTTCAATTTTATATGCACAAGAGATGTATGATCTGATAAATTCTGAATATCTTTTTAAAGTTGATTAAGGAAATAAAAATTACTAATGTTCCTTCTCTTACAATTGCTTTGACGTTATCGTGTTTTTTCTGTAAATATTTTCGGTAAGAAGCTTGTTACTAGAAACGTGATTGGATCAAAAGTGTACAGATTGCCCTGTTCTGACGTTAAGATTAGCTCAATACAGAGTCATCAGCTTATAATCCCACTTCTATAAAGAGAACTCTGTAACTCGAATTCTTCAACACATACCAAAGCAAAACGGAGAAAACATGCTTTCTAAAATTTCCCTTCTTCCCATTCTCCTACTTCTCCTATCTCCTTTGGTACAATCACTTCCACTCAAAGACAGCTTTCTCCAATGTCTCTCCTTCAGTTCTAAATTCTCCACGTCTATTGCTTCAGACATTTACACCCCAGATAATTCTTCGTTCTCTTCTGTCTTAGAGTCTACTGCACAAAACCTTAGATATTTGTTGCCTTCTGTAACAAAGCCCGCGTTTATCTTTACTCCTGTGTTTGAATCCCACGTACAAGCTGCTGTTGTTTGTGCAAAACAGCTTGGAATTCATCTGAGAGTCCGTAGTGGAGGCCATGACTATGAGGGTGTCTCTTATGCTTCTGAAACTGAAACACCTTTTGTTATTCTCGACCTTTCCAAGCTTCGGTCCGTTAATGTCGATATTGATGAGGGCACTGCTTGGGCTCAAGCTGGTGCCACTGTCGGTGAAGTTTACTACAGAATTTATGAGAAGAGCAACGTTCATGGTTTCCCAATGGGTCTCTGTACCAGCTTGGGAGTTGGCGGGCACATTACAGGCGGTGCATATGGTTCAATGATGAGAAAATATGGTCTTGGTGCTGATAATGTCATTGATGCTCGTATAGTTAATGCCAATGGCACTGTTCTTGATCGAGAAGCCATGGGTGAGGACTTCTTTTGGGGGATCAGAGGAGGTGGAGGAGGTAGCTTCTGCGTGATTCTTGCTTGGAAAATTAAGTTGGTCCCTGTGCCACCAACGGTCACCGTTTTTACAGTTACAAAGACATTAGAGCAAGGTGCTACTAAACTGCTCTACAGATGGCAGCAGGTTGCTGATAAACTTGACGAGGATCTGTTCATTAGGGTCATAATTACTACTGCTGGAAGTGGAGCTCAGAGAACTGTGACAACTTCCTACAATGCCTTGTTTCTTGGTGATTCTGAGAGGCTCCTCCAAGTCATGAAAACGAGCTTCCCCGAACTGGGTTTAACACCAAAGGATTGTATCGAAACAACTTGGATCTATTCTGTACTGTATATTGCTGGTTACCCTAGCAATGCGTCTGCAGAAGTTCTGCTTCAGGGGAAATCCTTATTCAAGAATTATTTCAAGGCCAAGTCAGATTTTGTCAAGGAACCAATATCTGAATCAGGGCTTGAGGGGCTATGGCAAAGGGTGCTACAGGAGGAGATTCCTTTAATGATATGGAATCCTTATGGTGGAATGATGGCCAAAATTTCCGAGTCTGCAATTCCTTTCCCTCACAGAAAAGGAGTTTTGTTCAAAATCCAGTACGTGACCGCTTGGCAGGATGGAGAAAAGAACATGGCAAAACATATGGATTGGATGAGGAAGTTGTACAACTATATGGCACCATATGCCTCCATGTTCCCAAGAACAGCGTACGTCAACTACAGGGATTTGGACTTAGGCATGAACAAAAACCCTAACACAAGCTTCATAGAAGCAGCTGTTTGGGGTGCCAAGTACTTCAAGGATAACTTCAACAGGTTAGTGCAAGTGAAAACCAAGGTAGACCCTGACAACTTCTTCAGGCACGAACAGAGTATTCCACCTCTTCCCCGTTCTATGAAAAGAAAAGGAAGAGGAGTTGGGCACTGGTAGATAGGCAGGAGTGCCATATTCTATATCTGCTGATTGAAAAGGTATTGTCAATTCTTAAATAGTAGTTTAACTAAGGAAGCAGAAATAATTATCTACGTAGAAACATATCATGGTCTGAAATTTACATTGAAGTGACGAATTTGTTTCTTAAGACAGAATGCTTGTGTTGTCCTACAGTTTAAAAAGCAGTTGTAATGGTTTGTGTCTCAAATTTGTGCAACTTCTCTGAGCTCTTTATGTTTCTTTAGCTTGTTATCACTGAATGGTTAGATCAATGTAAACGGGAATCTGTTTCCCTTCCAAAATTAATGAACTGCTCTGGCTTTTTGCTCATATTTCCAAATATCAAAAGGAAACTCTTTGTAAAAATTGTATAACCACCTTCTTTGTAAAAATTATGAAGGAAAAATTGCGTACATTAGTTACCATCTTCTGATCCTTGCTTTAAAGGCTTGTGCACGGAAAATTGATTTAGGGCCTTCTTAGTTGCAAAAAACAAGTTCTGAATTATGGAGAAGGTTTCCTCCTTAGTTTTACAGGTAGGCTATCAAATCCAAAGCTTCTTATCCTACGCTTTGCACGTAAGCTGAAATTGAGTTTGCTTAAATCCTACATTAAACACGATTCTTTTGAAGTGAAAACGAGTTACGCACCAAAGAGAGGTTCCGATAAGGGGCAACATGGTTTCTCACTATTTTGAAGCTGAGTCTGCACTTTAATTTCAAGAGTGTAGACACAACGATTAATCCCTTTTTCATATGATTAATAATAATACAGCCATGTTTATTGCAACGAAGGTAGAAATCAAATAACTAGAGCATTAGCTGAGACAGAAATACAATTACGTTTTGCTTGAATGGAGCAATACAAGAAGCGGTGATCACCAACCAAATTTAAGTATTGTTTTCATGTTTCCTGCAAGTCCCATTACTAGCTCTTGGACTCCTCAGATGAAATAAACATATAATGGGATATTACATAACCAAATACGAAAATGAAAATAAGTCTATATGTAAGAAAATTTTCCACCATACTTAAATAACCCTACAACCATCTCTAAATTATTTATCAAAGAAATTAAAACCATCCGATACTAATTAATAAATTCCAAATAATCGTCTATCACTTTTAAATATTATATATAAACACAATCAATGCTTAATATACATAAATTAAGGATTTAATTAACTGATACTGAATTTTTATATGTTTTATGAATTATAAATAATTCATTTAATTTTCATAACTTCTTGAATCACTTTAATATAATATTCTTATTAAATTAATATGCTTCTTTCACCAATCTTACGTACACCTCCCTAACAAATTTCACAAGTTAGCGGTCTTCACTCTTCACACTCTTTGAAGTTGTTTTAAAATTACCTCATTCCCCACACAATTGCTTGTCCATAGTTCTTATTACAATCGCCGTTGATTCCCAAATCAAGGTCCCTGTAGTTCAAATAGGCAGCATTAGGTGACTTTGAAACGTAAGGTGCCATATACATTCGAACTTCTCATTCAACTTTGGTGCTTCTCCGTTTCCTCTTCTGAATCCCAAGCCACTGTATGCTGGATCTTGTAAATGTTTCCTTACCTGTGTGGGCGAGGTGTTTCTGAATCTGATATCTACCTCATATTTCGTCTATAAGGTGTCCATTTCAGAATTATTGCCTCATCTTCAAGATTTTGTTTTTTGGTATAAACCTTCTAATCCAGAATCTGAGATCGGTTTTGTCACGTAGTCTGACTTTGCTTTGAAGAAGCTTTTGTACTGACCGCTCCGGTTAGGCAGAACTGTTAAGCGATCATTTCACCACAATAACTTAAGTTGTTGTGTGAGGTTAACTTAATTATTTTTATATATTCTCTAACACACACCCCCTCAAGTGAAAGCTATTGTGATAAAATGGTCGCTTAATATGGTATCAGAGTCTCTATGACTAAGTGGTCGTGAGTTCGAATCCTACCACCCACCTAGTAAATTAAGTACAAGGTAAAGTAGGCCTGTGCAAGTTTCAAGCCCAAAGAACTTTCACTTGAGGAGGTGTGTTAGAGAATATATAAAACTAATTGAGGCCTCACACAATAGCTTAAGCTATTGTGGTGAAATAATTGCTTAACAAGAACATCCAAGTAACCGTTTGTTGAGAAACTAGCAAAAACATCCAAGGAACTGTTTGTTGAGAAACTAGCAAAGTATTATAGCACAGATTGAATCCAACTCATTTTGGTACAATTTTCACTCATTAATTCAATACTTTGTGATAGAAAATCGGGACGAAATTCGATTTCACATGTACCTCAATAAAACAAACTCTTTTTGTTTAATTTTCTGATAGCTAATATTACTTATTATCAGTACATAAACATAATAACGTAAATTGTACTTTATTATATAACATGATCTTTTTTATTGTTATTTTCTTCCAACTGTTTCTAAAATTAGTTTATAGTAACCACCTTATTCGTACCTATGTTCGACCTTTAACAATATATCTATACGAACGAATTGAGAAAACTTTATAAATAGTGTAAAGGTGATAGATAAGAAGTCTTATCTCCTTTAAAGTCTTAAATATTTATTATAGTTCAATTTAAATTCACACGTTTTGACATTAAAAGGGATAATTACAAAAAATACCAAATTTTAGTCAATTTTGCAATCATACCTTGAACTTTAAAAAATGGCAATAAAATATTCAAACTTTTAATTTTTCCAATTCTAGCTCGATGTTTGTTTCTCCGTTATATTTGTTAATTATAAATGCTTTTTCATCTTATGGCAATTTGTCTTGATAGAGTACTAAAGGGTATATAGCTTGTCTTGTGTGTAATCATCAAACTCATTCAATGAAGCTATTAAGTAAAATATATTATATGAGACATCGTCGTTACTTAGAACATGGGTATAGGTAATGAAGAAGCAAATTGTTTAATGGCAAAGTAGAATATATAGAAGCTCTTTTGCACGTGTCTGGTGATGATGTGGTTGACTAACTATTACATTTAGGTGAGTTTACACTTGGTAAACACCCAAGTAATAGAAAATAAAAGTGAAGTGTTGTTGATCTTAATTGGAATAAAAAAAAGTATATTTTTCAATTTGTTTTATTAGAAAGAATTGCTATTGAGGCATAATCTTAATGTGATATATATTAAAAAAAACATTGTAAGAACTTTTTAGATACTTTGATGGGAATAGATAAAAAATCGAAAGACATAATTAAGACTAGATTGGGCTTGGAATACATGAATATAAGAAAAGATTTGCATTTAAAAAGAAGAGATGATGACTCATACATCATTCCACCGACGTGTTACAACATATCAAAAAAAGAGAAGCAAACATTTTGTTAATTTCTTAAGTCAATCAAGTTTCGTGATGGGTATGCAGCTAATATAGCCTGTTGTGTTAATGTGAATGAAGGAAAAGTTTCGAGTTTGACAAGTCATGATTGTCATGTAGTTCTGTAATGATTACTTCATGTTGAAATACATGGGTGTTTGCCAAAGGATGTGTCTGTAACTTTAGGACGATTGGTGAGTTTTTAAAGCAATTATGTTGTAAGACACTGAAAATAAAAGAACTTGAAAAAATGGAAAAGACATAGTGTATGAGACAAAACTTAATGGACCGATTCAATTTCGATGGATGTTCCTCACTGAAATGTAATTTATATTAATTTCTAATTTTTTTAAGTTATTAGTTTGTAACAATTGTTAGTGTTTTATATTTTGTTTAGGTTTTTAGGCTCTCTTAAGCGCTATATGCATAATAAAACTCGACCTGCAGACTCTATTCTAGAGGTTTATATATCGAATGAATGCTTGACATTTTGTTCTACGTACTTAAATCATGTCGAGACAAGATTTAATAGAGAAGAATGTAACTTTGATTTTGATCAAGATGGTGGTTTGTCAGTTTTCTCCTAAAAAATAAGGCCACTTAGAACAGAAAAATATGTAGAGTTAACTCAAGACGAACTTAGAATCGGTCATCGGTATATTTTGAACAATTATGAGGAAGTCAATTTATATATGGAGTATGCATATTACTTCTCATTCATTATTTCATATTTAAATACAAGATTTAATCTTTATTTTTTGACGTCTATTTACTTTTTTAAGTAGAGACCACAAAGATGAGATTAGAAGCAAAGGGATTGTTGATGTTGTTAGAAGACATAAGAGTAACTTCCCATCATGATTTAAGACTTGAGTAAGTTATTGATGGAATATTATGAACTTATGGCAATTTGTAGGTGACATTAACTTTTAATTATATTTTTTCATATAGATGATATGGTTACATAACCATAAATTGCCACAGGTGACAATAACATTATATGCTTTGGTACGTGGGCCTCATATATGTGGCAAAAAATATACAGGTTGTATTGTTAATGGAGTTAGATTTCATATAAAAGATCGTGACAATCAACTTAAAAGCCAAAATTGTGGAGTTATTGTTGAGGGAAAACATGACAATTTTATTGACTTTTGTAGTTTCATCTCCGAAATAATAAAGTTGCATTACATTAAGAATAAAAAGGTTGTTCTATTTAAGTGAAAATGGTTTAATTTTAGTGACATAAAAGTGAATGAGAATATTACTAATGAAGTCATCCTTGCATCTGGTGAGCTGCAAGAGCGACCTACACCTATAGGAGAGATAAATGCACTCCCAGCACCAACCTAGCTAACATAGGCAGCCACCAAAGGAGTAGAGGAGTCAGAGGATACACCCTCTAAGGTTACAGAGACTTTTAACTATATAGATGAAACAACAGAACACTCTCCTCATCAGCAGCTAGCAGGGTCTCCAAGCACTGATAGTCATTTAACTGAGCTACCAACTGATGAGAAGTTATTAGAAGATGCACCCAATTTGGTGAAACAACAAAAGGAGGAGGAAAATCCCCAAAATTCACAGTTATTACAGATAGAAAATAATGGGATTGAGGGGTTAAAAGACACACCCTCAAAGTCCAATCGATGATAAACCCGAAGGAGAGCCAATCTGAAGGGGTATTCCCCTTAGATGACAGTATTAGTATGGAATATAAGAGGGCTCAATGACCCTCTAAAACAGTCCATTGTCAAGGAGTCAGCGTTTGATAAGAGATCGATTTTGGTAGGTCTTCTTCAAACAAAATACAAGCCTCTCATACCCAATTTAGACTGTAGTTTTTGGGTGCTAACTAGAAATACTTCACTAACCACTCGCATCATTACAATGGACGCATTGTATGTCTTTATAACTTAGACTGCATTGAGGTGACAACATTTAGTCAAAGTTATCAGTTTATCCACTTGTATTGTAAAATCTGAGGTAAATCTTCTGCTTTTGAAGTTAATATTATTTATGCCTCTAATTTTGCCTTTCAGCGTGATAAATTATGGAAGGACTTGCAGCTACTACAAATTAGAATTTCCAACTCCTAAATAGCCATTGGGGATTTCATTGTTCTATGAATATGAACGAAGTTGATAGTGGTGCTAAATATAGAATGGGAGTTACAAGAGAGTTAAATCAATTCTTCCAGGTGGTGGATCTAGTGGATTTAAGGACAATTGGGCGATTATTTACTTGGACAAATAAGCAGCAAGACGAGATGCTGATTCAAAAAAAGCTAGATAGAGCACTTGTGAATCCTAGCTGGATGCATGAATTCCCACAATCATTGGTATGTTTCGGAGCTTACATTCTATTAGACCACTCGTACATGCTAATACACAACACGGTTGATCTGGTGAGAATGGGAGCTTCATTTAGATTCTTCAATGGAGATTCACAAATGGCTGGGTATATGGAACTGGTGAATAATTGCTGGCGGAATGAAGTGCAGCGGTATAAGACCTTCTAACTGATGCAAAACCTTAAAATAGTTAAATAGGCTCTTAAAGGTTTTGTTAGACAGTAAAAATAAGATCTAGATGTTTTCAAAAGGAAACTAGCTGAAACTCAAGCAGCTTGCTACAATCATCCTATGGACAATGAATTACAGGTGGCTGAGAATCGAAGGTTGACGGAGTATTAAGAGAAACTAGCATTCCCTAATTCGGTCCTCAAGCAGAAGGCCAGACTAAATTAGCTCAAAGATGGAGATTCTAATTCCCGATTCTTTTATGCTTCTCTGTTGTCGAGATGAAATGTGAATACCATAACAACATTACAAGACATCAGGGGTGATTTGATCACATATCAAAAGGAGTTACTAGACTCAATTAGAAGTTATTTCCAACAATTGATGGGGACCACAGATAATCCTTCATAGGGTTTCAATGTCAAAGATGTTTTTGAAAACATGAACTTGTTGACAGATTAACCACTCCTTTTACCTCACAGGAAGTCAAGGAAGTGGTGTTCAACCTTCATACTCTGAAAGCACTAAGTCCAGATGGATTCACTGCATTCTTTTTTTAAACCAACTGGGAGATAACTGGGCCTTTATTTACAGAGGTTGTTCTGGAGTTTTTCTCATCTACCAAATTGCTCAAGGAGGTGAATCATACATACATATGCCTTATTCCTAATCAGAAACATCTGTCTTCTATAACCGAATACAGACGTATATCCTGTTGCACCACTATCTATAAAGTGATTGCCATGCTGCTTGCTCTAAGACTGAAGCTTGTACTATTAGAAGTTATTTATATGGAAAAAGGGGCATTCCTATCGGGGAGAAGTATTGGAGATAATATACTCCTCTTACAAGAGTTGTTTGGGGAATATCACTTAGGGAAACCTACCAAAAGTTGTTTAATGAAAATTGATTTTTTGAAGGCATATGATACTATTAGTTATAGGTATTTGCAAGATTACCTGCAAGCTATAAGCTTACCACCCTGATAAGTCATTTTAAATACATATGTTTTGGACTTAATTTTGATTAATTTGTGAAATTGGTACTCAAATATTGATGG
>JANZXR010000003.1:29071334-29087960 GCA_027575705.1 Erythroxylum echinodendron
GCTATAGATGGACATAAAATGAATATAAAAGAGTCTAAATTAAGTCCTAAACATATATGAAAATATGAGTGTATCAATAGTTATTATAATAATGGGCTGAATTCTTGTTTGATTATATGCTTAAATTGTTTGACTTTGAATTATTATGATTGTTGGAAAATGCACTGTGATTTGTTAACTTGTTATGTCTTGAAAGATTTTACTGCATTTTGTATAAATGAAAAGAAGAAAAAGCACAAGAAGCATGAAATTATGAATATGTGATGAAATAAGTAGAGCATCGAAATTTGCTTGTATGGACAAGAGAGATACCATTTCATTCGTCACGTGCACGTTGACTTAAAGTCTTCTCTCGATTGTCCGTTTGTGGCATATGAGCTCCTAAGAATCAGACTCATTTCGTCCAGAGTATAAACTTCGGTTTGTCCATTTCGTTCTATGGGATTCTCTCAAACTATTATATTTGTGTATTTCATTGTGATTTGATTGAGCATGACATCCATTTGAGTGTTATGTTTTGATAGCTAAATATACATGACATTTGATTTATCATATGTAAATTTTGCTCACACTGTGACTTCTTTATTTATTCAAGTTTATTTATTTTATTTTATTTTCATTCTTTTCTCATTTGATCTCACAACCATGACTTCTTTTTAATATTAAAGCCACCCAAACTTTTCGTAGTGTGGCCATGATATAATTACCGAGACCCGGGCTCAAAGTAAACATTAAAGGCAAAACGTATTTTCATCCTTTTTATTAACTTATAAGTAATATTTGACATTGTTACAAAAATTAGATTTGTGCTTTGTATTAGTTTAGATATTTTTAATTGAAGATAAAAGATGCAAACCTTCCTTAAAGTTATTCTAAAAAGTATTATCATGATTTTGAAATACTTAAAAAAACTTGGTGATATTAGAAAAATTAAAAATTACCTTTTTACTAAGTTTTTATTTTGACAAAAACTACCATTAAAATTTAGTTGGAGCATGTCATCTAGATTTCCTTATGCTTCAAGAATAGGATATTAAAATACTTGATAGATGTAATGGGAAGTTCCTTTTAAAAGTTTTTATTATTGCAAAGTATTTTTTAATTATTTAGAAAAGACTTTTACCTTTAAAGTGATGAATTGTTTATTTTCAAATTTGTACATGAAAATTTTTAGACATCTAGCATTACATATTATGAACGCTAGAAAATTTATGCTCGTTCTCTAATCTTTTTTTATCTATCTTTAGATACATCTATATGAATAGGAATTTTGTTTCTCTTCAATACTTTTTTGCTCACATTTCTATACTTTAAAGAGAATTTCCATTAAACAAATTCTTTCAAATCTTTGCGATCCTTGAGTTTGTGACATCTCACCTTGGGTTGAATGTCAAGACTTTATAGCAACAAAAAAGAAGAGATAAAAGGATTCATAAATTTATCAAATGTGCATATTTTAATAGTTTTTTTTTGAACTTATAGTTATGTAAAACTCGAGTATGGGATTAATGGAGATGAACTATTATTACAAATAATATCAAAACATACCTTCACGAACGGTATGGTGACGAGGGACGAACCAAAGATTGGAAGGGGATACGCTCTTGTGTGTCAACCTCTATAAGATGATTAACTCTCCAGTAAGAATCTTTATTAGCTCTGCAATGACGAGCACCTATGTTTTGTATTAGTTACGTCTTGACTTGATGATGTTTGCCAAGTTGCCTACCTTATTTGGCCTAGGTATATATTATTCTTCCAGCCTCACCTTAATCTACGCCAGCAATTTGGGTTTGATCTTTGCCAAGTTGCCTACCTTATTTGGCCTAGGTATATATTATTCTTCCAGCCTCACCTTAATCTACGCCAGCAATTTGGGTTTGATCTTTGCTTTCTACCAAAGCCGAGAGAAAAAATACCGATTATCAAAGCCTTCTATAATTGTGAAAAGATTATCCTGAATATTGGCGATGAGTTTCAGCTTAGTTTTACAGGTATCCTGAACATGGAATTCCAATCTTCTTATCCTTGGTTTTGCAGGTATGCTGATAGCTACTTTATAATTTCTCTCATTATAACAAAATTCTAATTTAAACGAAAATACTCATGAAATATACCAATTTTATAGTGAAAATGGTAGGTTCATTTCAGGGTCGACGTGGTTTCGTACTATTTTGAACCTGATGAAGACCCTTCTTAAAATGATTTATTAATTATTAGTCTTCCAGTTTATAATTAAAAAGATGCGAATTACGCTATGAGCAGCACAGGAGCCGATTTCTTGAAATACTCAGCCATGTTTTATTGCAAGTAATGATTTAAGATATGAAAATAGAATGACTGGATAAGTTTAGCAACCAACGCCTGCACAAACGCCAGGCCGGACTAAACACAGAGATGTTTTAATCGCACGGCAAAATATTAAAGCAGATGAAGTTTAAATACCCTGGAAAGTTGTATTCCGTCCCATAAAGCAAATTTTAATTGTTAAGTTCATTTTCGTCGTCAAATGAACTTAAAAATTGGGATGCTTTGCTCGTTCTGGAAGAAGTTGGAGGGATCTGTTGCAGTCTTCACTCTTACTAGTCTCTTGAAGTTGTTCTTGAAGTACTTCAAACCCCACACACTAGCTTGTGCATAGCTTGTATTACCATCCTTGTTGACTCCCAAATCAAGGTCCCTATAGTTCAAATAGGCAGCTCTAGGTGACTTTGAAACATAAGGTGTCATATATGCATACAAACTTCTCATCCAACTCTGGCGCTTCTCTGTTTCTTCTTCTGAATCCCAATACAATATGTACTGGATCTTGTAGATGTTTCCTTTCCTATGTGGGAAAGGTGTTTCTGTGTCTGATATCTCACTCATCTTTCCTCCATAAGGTGTTAATATCAGTGTTATATTCTCGTCTTCAAGAAGTTTCTTGTACAAACCTTCCAATCCAGAGTCTGAGATAGGTTTTGTTACATAATCTGACTTTGCTTTGAAGAAGCTCTTGGATTGATTGAATCGGTCAAGGAGAACATCCAGGGAACCATTTGTTGAGAAACCAGCAAAGTATAGCACAGATTGGATCCAACTCATCTCAGTACAGTTTTCGCGCATTAATCCAAGCTCAGGAAAGCTACCTTGTAACACAGGTAGAAGTTCCTTTGTTTCCCCGAGAAACAAGGAGTCAAATGTAACCTGAACTGTTCTGCTGCTATTTAGTCCTGAAGTAGTAACAACTCCTATCACTGCATGGAGGAAAAGCTCTTTAGGGAGCGTATGGCCAATATTTTGCCACTTCTGAAGAAGTTTACTGGCGCCTTCTTCCAATGTTTTTGGGACATTACAGACAGTCACTACTGGAGGGACAGAAACTATCCTAATTTTCCATGCGGTAACGACTCCAAAGCTTGCTCCGCCACCTCCTCGAATGGCCCAAAAGAGATCTTCTCCCATGGAGTTTCTGTCAAGAATTTGACCGTTTGCATCAATTATCTTAGCATCAATTACATTATCAGCGGCTAAGCCAAACTTTCTAAATATTGTACCAAAGCCACCTCCACTAAAGTGCCCTCCAACACCTACACTAGGACAACTGCCAGCCGGGAAGCCATAGATTTTGCTTTTCTCCGCAATTTTGTAGTAGAACTCCCCCAAAGTTGCTCCAGACTGGACCCATGCACTTTGGTTTTCTATGTCAACACTGATGGACCTGAGATGGACAAGATCAATAAGCACAAACTGTTGTGTGTATGACACATAGGATAGGCCCTCATAGTCATGACCCCCACTTCGAACTCTTACCTGCAAATGGAACTTTTTGGAACAAGAAATGGCAGCTTGGATGTGAGATTCGTGAAACGGGATGACTATAAATTCAGGTTTCGAAATTGAAGCATTCAAGAATTTGAGGTTATGAATGGACGATCGCAAGACAGCTAAGTAGGCATGGCTATCTTTTGTGAGGAAAACCGGTGATGGAAATGGTTTGGAAGAGTGTACGTAAGAGGAGAAACATTGAGAATAACTGTAATAACCAGAATCTGATGTCACACAAAAAACTGATGAAGCTAAAAGAACAAGAAAAGATAGAAAAACCTCTAAATTTGACACTTTCATGTTTGTGATGATTCTAATTAAGCTGAGGACGTGGGACGTAGGTTGCATATTTGTAGGCATTATCCAGCGATAGTAGTAATCTCACCATGCACGAAATCGGAAAGTTCAAAGTTGAAACGAAGAACATTATTGTGTTTTTAGGTTATTCTTCAAAGTATATGAGCGTACAAGCAAGCTTGTTTATCATTTCAAGGAAGTCCAATTTATCTAATAGTCAAAGATGCTTTGCATTGAAACGAACAGGTAAAACAAGAAAAACTTTTGAGCAAACATCCGTAGGTAACGTGAAAGGCCAAATTATGTATATATAATTTTCAAGCAGCAGGACTGAAAGTTCCGAAGGATGTATTGTGGTAAAGATCTTGTTCTGCCTCATTTGCTTTGAATTGTATGTGCCGGTTGTTCAATACAAAACAACTGCATGAACAACTATTAATTTTCTAGAAAAAACTCATCAAACAGAAAAATTAAACACAAATTAACAACCAAAGTTTGGTAACGCAGTTCATACACCTAGCTTATGTCTGTGGGACTTTTACCTAACTTAATCAACTTTTACTTGTGATACAATAGTTTTATCCAAGGCTTTATTGAGGCGACACACTCAACCTTTGACACTATCAACTCATACTCACACCTGACGAAAGTATATCACTCCTAATAACACGACCACCTCAATTAATCTCAGAGGATTTTTGCAACAAATTTTTTTAATAAAGATGAAAATAATAACCCAATGATTAAATCAATGAAGACATAAATAAAGAAATACTTTAAGTCAAAAGACACTCCCCTATATGTGCAGCCTCATCAACCCGAAATCATGGAGAGTTATCCAACAAAAATTCTACTGCAAACTTTCGAAATAATCATTGAAGAATCTCACGCACAGCAGCCATAAAGATCATAAAATAAACATGTGTTTCATTACCAAAACATCCTAGAAACGCAGCTGTAAAATCAATCGATGGATTGTTGTATATGTTGTAATCAATCACGAAAAGAACTACAAAACTAGCAGTTCCAAATCGTCAATCAAACCAACAGCCCTAGATCATTAATCAAACCAGTAGCCCCAATTCGTCAATCAAAACCAGAAGTTCCAAATTGTCAAAAACGCAACCACACAAATTATCAATTGAACGTGTAATTGATCATCAAAGCACATAAAACGTAGCTGCAATTATAGATGGATAAATCACATAATTGTTCACCCAAGCATTAAGAAAACACAGATGAAATCAATAATCAATCGCCTGAATATTTTTCACAAACACAGTTGCCAAAGATGATGGATAGATAGTATAATAGTTACCCACTCATAAAGAAAACACAACTACAAATATTGATCAATTGATTGCAAGTTTTTCTCTCACAAAGTCAACAATACAACAGTCCAAATCATCCAAGTTATGTAGAGAAATATGGCAACAAAAAATTGCTCAAATCACTAAAAATACCGTTGCCAAAAATAGCTTAAATTACCAAAAAAATCTGCTACATTATCTTCAATAAAAACATAGTGATCTTATCCCTAATAAATCCTATCTTTTCTAGGGTTTTATTCTTCACACTATCTTATCTTCAAGAATCTCACCAAGGTAAATTTCTTATCATAATGATAACGCCAAATATATCCAACTACAAACAATGTTATAAATAATTAACTAGATATCTTAACAAATATCTTAATGAGGAAAATATAGAAAGTAGTTAAAGCTAACTTTCCTACATGTACTTACATTTGTATCGAAGTTATTTGTAACTATCAATGTTGGTTTCATTTCTAAAAGGCCAAGGTCGTAAGACAAAGTCTTGATAGTGGAATAAAGCTTTTCGAAAAAAGGTTAAGATAAAAAAGAGTGCCCATAAAACTCTATTAGCTAGCATGGTAGAGTTAGAGAAAGAAGTTAAGAGATAAAGTTCCAAATTGGCTAAAAAAGAGGTGAAGAAAATAATTTCAGAAGCTAAAGAAAAGTTTAAGAGAAAACTAAAGATAAAGAAAATGATATTTTTAAGTTGGCGAGAGCTAAAGAACGGAAAACAAGCAACTTAGATCAAGTTTGTTGTATAAAAGATGAAGTAGGTTGAGTACTCGTGGTTGAAAATGACATCAAGAGATTATGAGATTCACGAAGTGTAGTAACTTTACTTGTCAGCAAATTACAAGGAAAAAAATTAAAAGAACTTTAAGGGAGATGAAGAGTGTAAGAAAAGTAACGCCTAATGAGATATCCATAGAGGTGTGAAAGGGCCTAGGTAAAAATGATCTTACTTGACTAGCCAATCTTTTTAATGAGATCCTTAAATTCGCCAAAATGTCAGATGAGTGGAAACTTAGTATGCTAATTCCTCTGTATAAGAACAAATGAGACATCCAAAGTTGTGACAACTATAGAATTATCAAACTATTCAGTCATACCATAAAGTCATGGGATGGAAGTGGACACTTTCATGTTACGTTCCATTCTATCCCAAACAGTGAAAATAAGAAACCTCCGATTCAGGGGGTTTAGGATGAAACATAAACTAATAAATACATACTACCTAATATACCCTCAATAATTTTTCTTAATACCAATTATTTTTTGTAACTCTAAGCCTATGTTTCTCATTTCTCCCTCTCTCCATTTCACTTCTTGGCTTTGCTCTGCATTAGGAAAAAGAGAAGAGCAAGTTGTGTCTTTCATTCAATTCCAGGATTCTTCTACAAGCCTCTATAATGTTATACTCTCTTCTTCCTTCTGTCTAATACTCGCACTCCAATGGCTCAAAACAGGGTAAGCCTGTACTGACTCTCTCTCTTTTATCCAGTTTAATTCTTTCCCTATACCGTGAAAGAAACCATTTAGTTCATTTCTACATGTAGGTTTTCAATTAGATGTTTAAACGAACTTCACTTTACTCTTTGTCAAAAAAATTTTCTTACTGCTTTGAACTTGTCTGAATTATTTGATCTCGATGGTCCCTTTATTTCCTAGGAGGTAAGAAATTAACGTGAAGCTCTTGTGTTTATTGGAACAGGAAGGTTTAATGTTGTTGCTTGATGTTGGTCCCTTTATGCACGAGACCCTACCTGAGGTTGAAAAATTATGCTCCATGCTTATTCAAAAGAAGGTATTCTTCAAGCTTTTCTACTGATCCGTTTTAGTTTCCTTTTTTCTTTTTTTTTTTATGTATGTGCCCTTTTTAATTGATTCGCTTCAATATTCAAGTTTTGACTGTTGATAATTTAGTTATTGTGCAGTATTTGAAAACAACTTTCCGCTAATTACTTAATTGAATTGTGGTTTTACAAGCAGCTGATCTATGGTAAACAGAATGAGGTCGGGATTATTGTTTTTGGAACTAAAGGTCAATCTTTTTTACCCTTCATTTTAATGATTTTTAAGTACTTTAAAATGGGTTTTTTGTTTCTCATAGAAGGTTTGCATCTACAAGTTATCCTTAGTTATGCTTGTTTAAAAATTCTCAGAAACCGAGAATGAGACGACAAGAAGTGGGTGGATATAAGCATGTTGTTGTTTTACAAAATACCAAAGTAGCTGATGGATCTCTTGTTGAAGCATTACAAAAGGTACCTCGTGGAACTATTTCTGGTGACTGTATCCAACTAATTTGATTATTCTATTTTCCCTAGATGGTTATATTCTCCCTTGCATTTCATTGGTTACACAGATATTGTAAGGAAGAATCTCTTTTGCATACCCACCTAATTTATGAACTTTTTTGAAAGTGTTATAAAAAAATCTCTATTCAAAACCCAAAAAGGATCTCCTTGTAAGAGTTGTATAATCATTGGAATTTGTAAAACATTAGTTGATGATTTTCAACATTCTTGATATCATGCACTTGATATGTAAATGCTCTATGGACTAGCTTTAGGAAGTAACTAAACCATGTTTCCAGTGGTTCCTTAACTTTGTTAAATCTTGATGCTATTGTTGTTGGTATGGATATGCTGAAAAAAATATCAATCAACAAACAAAGGAAAGAAGCATCTCTGTCTTATAATAAATGCCCTTTATCCTATCAAAGATCCCTATGAAGGAACCAAAGAAGATCAAGTGAGCACCACTGCCAGGCAAATGACTACTTATGGGATGAAAATGGAATCTATTATAGCGGTTAAACAGTTATGCAGATCAGGAAGTAATGGAGGAAAATGATAATCTCTTAGATATATTCTCAATGAAAACATCTGCCAAGATAGTTTATGTGGACAATCCAATTTCATTGTTAGGTGCACTTAGAAAGCGAAAGATTGCTCTAGTTACAATATTCAGGGATGGTCTTGAACTTAGCCCAAATATGAAAATAAAGGTAAAATGCACATTTTATTATTGATATATTTATTAAGTTTATAATGTTGATCTTATGATATGTACTGCATATTACCAAAAAAATGGAAGGGTTCATTTTTAGTTTGTTTTTCATGTTCTATTTTCCAGGTACTTCATTAATTTTTTTAACTTGTTGCAAAAGTTTCTAACAGTAGATCTCACAATGCCATTTGGTGGTGGTTGACTAGTCAAGTTCATCAATGCATCAGATTGGGCCTATTTTATGATTGCAATAGGTTGCTTGCTTCTCCATGTTAGCATTTATGAGTTTGAATTAACTAGTTTACGAGGTTAACCGCGAAGAAGCTATTGAAACCTTCTAGTTTGATTAATATTTGTTGCACAGGTTGATTAATGTTTATGGTGATCTGTATGTAAGATATTCCAAGTAGTTTCATCAGTTGAATTTGATAACCATTTAGCCTTTGACACTGAATGCATATGAGGTCAGTAGCACATTCATCAACTACTTGTGGTTTTAACCATAATGAGATTTTATTGATTATTTATGGGTTATTAAACTATTTTATTTTTCTATGGAATCTACACGCATGTGCATTAATGGAGGAAAGTTTTATATTTATCTCATCATCTTCGTTATCTGTATAGGTATGGGTTTAGAAGAAAACATTAGAACAGACATTCCCCACTCTGAAAAAGTGTTCTGATAAGGCACCTCTAACTGATAAGTTTTCTACACATGAAGTTAAGGTTGATTATGAATATAAAAGCATTGAAGATGGTAGTAAAGTTGTACCCCCTGAGCAAAGAACCAAGGTTATCGATATGGACCACAAATTGTGCCTATATCTTTTGTTGAATGGGATGCTATATGTTTCAAACCAGAAAAGACTGTGAATGTGATGAACAAGTATATGCCTAGATTTGTAGGTGTAAATTTTGAACATAGTTCAATTTGTATAGTGGAGTGCCCATTTAAATTATTATGTTGCAATATCTTACTTTTGGAGTCCACTATTTCAACTCATATGGGCATTATTAGATTTTAATATTGTGAATGGCAACGTTGATTTGATTAATGATTAATTGAAATAATTTTGGCTTTATAATTTGATTTTGAATTTCTACATTCTCGATATCATTTTGTAGAGTGATTAAAGAAGGTTTAGCAGCAAAAATTGTATATAATTAATAATATTTTTATATTATTTCTCCTTACCTAATAATAATATTTTTATATTATTAATAAAAATTTTATATAATTAATAATAAAATAAAATTTTTATTAATAAAAATAGAAAATATATAAAAAGTATTCTTTAATTGTTTGTGTATATTTCTATATAAATAAAAATATAAATTAATAATTTTTAAATATAAATTACATATAATAGAATAAATTTTATTAAATAATTAATAATAATAATTTTATATAATTAATAATAAAATAATAAAAATTTTATTATTTTAAATAGAAAGTATATAAAAAAGTTCGAGTCACAACCATGACTTTTTAATTGGACATTATTTCTGTTTTAAAATCATAACGTTAAGCCTCTTACAACAATCATTTTAATATTAGGGGTATAATAGTTATTTATTATAAATTCTATTTCATTCCATCCTTCTTCCAAACAATGTTTTACTACATTACATTATGAACCCTTCCATCCATCTCAAACAGCTTTTTACTATATTACATTTCATTCCATTATAAATTGTTCCCTTCTGTTCTATTACATTCCATTCTATTTCATTAATTAACATCCAACTAAACAGGCTCTTAGAGAATATTATAAGGATACGTTAGAGTCAAAGGGCTTTAAATTGAGTAGGATTAAGACTAAGTACTTATAGTATAACTGTTTAGGTCATAGGGTGGATTCTGATGTGGAAGGAAAGATTAGTTAAAAAGATATGTCCCAGAAAGAGTATTTTAAGTATATATGATATCATCCAAAACAATGGAGAGAAGACATAATTTACTGTTTCAAATAAGGGTAAGTTAAATGGAGAGGTACATCAAGATTTTAATATGACAAGAAGATATCACTAAAACTCAAAAATAAATTTTATCATTTAACGATTAGATCGACCATGCTCTCCAAGGCGGAGTGTAAGCTCATCAAAGAGGTACATAGTCACAAGTAGGGATGGCAGTGGGTTTTCAACCCGATTGATATTTGCACTACCCAACCCAAAAAAATGGACATAGAGGCTAAAAATAGATTTTAAATAGATTTTAAATGGATGCTGAAAAATGGATGTGGATATGGGTCTAGTGATAACCCGAACCGATGGATACCCATATCCTACCCATTTTTTATTAACTCTATTTTTATGTTTTTTTTGAATATTTATGGTTAAATATTATTTTCTGAGAAGAAACAGCTTTAAAATCCCCACTTTACTCCTCAATCCTCACCTTTTTCATCCTATTTTATTTTCTTATAAGATGATAAAAATGCAAATGATATGGAGATGGAGTTTTGAATATTGTGGAGTTCACGTAAAGACAACTTGAAGCTTTGGATATTTCACTCTTTGTTCTAATTCTTGATTGTGAAAAATATATATTGTCTTTGCACTAAACATTATGATTTTTATTATTCCAATTTTATAGTTTTTTAAGACATACAAATCAAAATCTTGACTTATTATTATTAAACTAATTTTGATTTGGAGCGTTCGAAAAAATATGCTCTTTATATTTTCTATTTAGAAGTTATATTTTTATGTGCTATATAATCCAATGGATATCCAGAAACCCGAACAATCTAATGGATTTGGATATGGGTAGTAAATTGTAAAAACCGATGGATATGGATATGGGCATGGGTTGAGTCATAAAAAATGGATATGGATATGGGTAGAGTAATACCCGAACTGAACCCTACCCATTATCATCCCTAGTCACAAGCTAATGGTAGTAGAGATGAAGAAACTTTGTTGGATATGAAATCTTACTAGAAGAGATAAGGTTAAGAATGTAATAACAAGAGATAAATTAAAGGTAACTAATCTTAATGAAAAACAAAGAGAGAAAAACTTAGGTGGTCTAGACATGTTAAGAGGGGACACCTTAACACTCTAGTGAGAAGATACAAGAAGATTGTATTTAGAGACTGTAAGAGGAAAAACGGAAGGTCTAAGAAGAATTGATAGGAAGTGGTCAAGAATGATATGGCTGTGCTAAAACTTGTTGAAGATATAACCCTCAATAGAAAATTTTGACGTATTAGAATACAGATAAAGGATCTCACTTAGAGAGGTCCTTTCCTTTGTCATAGGTCTTTTAAACATTTTCTTTCGAGTCTTATGTTTTGTATTTAGCCTAAACATTTTCTTAACTAGTCTAAATATTTACTTATAATGACCTATTTTATTAATTTATGTACTTGTCTTCTTTCTTATTTGTATATTTATTTACTCATTTTATCTTTTATTTTTACTCCTTACTTTTCTATTTATATTGTATAATTTATTTTTCTATTCTTATGCGTATTTTATTTTTATTATTATTATTATTATTATTATTATTATTATTATTATTATTATTATTATTATTATTATTATTATTATTATCATCATCATCATCTTTTATGTTTTTTAATTATTATTTTATTAGTTTAATATGTTATATATATATATATATATATATGGGTCTATCAGATACAATCTCTCTATAATTTAGGGGTAAGGTTATGTACTCTTAGAACATCTCAAATTTCCCACGAATTTTTTACTAAATTGTTGTTATTATAATATTAGTTTCATTTATGGGTTTAAAAATAAATGGACAGCTTGTAAAAAGACCCCTTTCTTATGGGTATCAACTGATAAGTTTTTGCATTTGGTACGAGAAATAACTTTTTTATTTCTAAGAAGTAAACTTCAAAATGCCAATTTTTTTGAAAAATTAAAAAATTGGATTAATAGATAAGAGTGAAGATCAATGTTAGGAGAAATATAGTATTCTCCTTTATTCTCCTTAGTCCTTAGTCTCCTACAACAAAAATAACAACAAACTACACAATACAAACCAATCCAATTAGAACAACGACATAGAAAACACCATTGTTAATTCAAGAGGACTTTACGATGATTAATTTTGATGACAATCAAATAATAATAATGTTAGAAACAAATGAACGTTTTTTACAAGTGTGTTAAGTGTGCAGACAAAGTACAGAACATAGACATAGAAAGACAACACAGACGCAGACGCAAAGTAAACGCAGACGCAGACGCAAAATCAAAACACAGATGCAGATGCGAAGTCAAAACACAGACGCAGACGCGAAATCAAAGCACAAACGCAGACGCTAAGTCAAAACACAGACGCAGATGCAAAATCAAAACACAGACGCAAAGACAATATAGACGCAAAGAAGACATAGACGATACCATGAAGATACATTAGCGCGCCAAAACAGTTATTTAGTTAGAGTTAGTTATAGAACTCAACTAAATGACGGTTATCAAAAATTAAGAAGCAGTTAGAGACGAAGGCTATAAATACTAGTCGTAGTCAAAGATGTTACAATGTTAGAAAAAGTTAGAGAAAATTCTTACAAATCTTACGATTGAGAAATCAGTGATATTTGAGCGTTCAATGCTTACTTAGAAAAGAGAAACTCTGTAGTGCGATACGAAGAGAGCTAACCCTACTGTAACAAAAGATTACAATCGTTTTCTAGTGAGAGAAAGAAAAGGCTGATAGCCTGGAGAGGCTAAGATAGCTGAAAGAATACTTTGTAAGAGACCTGAAGAGGCTCTGGAAGGGAAGAAAGAATACTTGTAATCGTTTGGAGTATAGTGAAACACTCAGACGAACTCTGAGGACTGAACGTAGCCCACAGTTTGGAGTAAACCGGTATAAAAATCGCAGCGTCTATTCTCTATCCTTTATTTCAGTTTATTTTGTTGTTAAACAATTATATAGAAGTTATTTGCGATTTAAATACGTAATAATTTTCGTATAAATTTTATGATATCTTTTTGACAAGAAAGAGATGTTCTTAGCAAGAGTTTATATTCACAAAAAGGATACACCATTCAAACCCCCTTCTTATGTATCGAGTTTATTGCACGTAAATTCTATACTAACGTGTGATTTACTTCAATTGGTATCAGAGCTCGGTTTCCTAGAACCACCTTTACAAAGTGAGGACAAAGATCCATGGCAGAATCACATGTCTTTATAGTTGAAGGTGCCTCCGTTACAAGACCTCCTGCGTTCAATGGTGAAGATTATCATTATTGGAAGGACAGGATGCGACTCTTTATAAAATCCACACACATTGATCTTTGAGATATCATCGAGAATGGACCATACGAACCAGTAGATGATGAAGGAAATGCCATTCCTCACAATAGATGGTCAGCTGATCACAAAGCCAGATTTCAATTAAATTCAAAGGCCAAGTTTTTTCTGATTTGTGTGTTGAGCAGAAGTGAATATGATAAAGTTCATAGATGCGAGACTGCGAAGGAGATGTGGGACACTCTATCCATCGTACATGAAGGCACAAACCAGGTGAAAGAGTCCAAAATCAGTATTCTTGTACACCAGTATGAGCCGTTTAAAATACAGGAAGACGAGTTTGTTGATCAGATGTTTGGATGATTTCAAACTATCGTTAATGGATTTAAAGCTCTTGGGAGAATCTACGATAATCAAGACCATATGAGGAAGATTCTCAGAAGTCTGCCAAGAAGATGGAGACCCAAAGTCACTACTATACAAGAAGCCAAAGACTTGAGCAAACTAAAGTTAGACGAATTGCTTGGTTCTTTGAAGATACATGAAGTAGAGCTGGATGATGAAGACAAACCTAAGAGAGACAAATCCATAGCATTTAAGGTTGGTCAGAAAAATCACATGACTCGGAGAAATAGAAGTTCTTCGTCAAAAGCATTAAAGATCGAATAAGTCAAGAAAGATGATACCAGTGAGTCTGATTGTAATTCAAATGAAGATGATGACGAATTATCTTTCATTTCAAGGAAGATCAGAAGGATGTGGAAAAAGAAAGCAAAAGGAAGCAAAAAAATTTCTTTTAAGAAAAATAGCAAAGAAGATGTCAATAATGAGAAGACCTCTATCATTTGCTATGAGTGCAACAAACTAGGACACTACGAGTCTGAATGTCCGTTGCTGAAAATAGAACCAAAGAAAAATAAAGGAAATAAAAAGAGTATGATGGCAACTTGGGAAGATTTAGATTCATCCGAATCAAATTCTGGTTGAGAAGCATGAGAAAAAGCAAACATATGCTTGGTAGCCAAGAAAGAAGGTGACGAGGATGTAACTTCTAACCTTAGTGAACTTCAAGATGCATACTTAGAATTGTTGGAAGGTTCACATATTATACTAAAACAGTATAGATCTCTAAAAAGAAAGTTTGTCGAAAACTTGAGAAACATGGAAGTGTCGAAAAAAGAAAACGTCTGTCTTAAGAAACAAGTAGAAGTAATGAAAAAAGTTTCTATTGATAGATCTGAGGAAATTAGTTAGTTGAAACATAGGATTAATTCTCTATCAGCAGATTTATGAACCTTTGTTGAAAGTACGAAAGAATGAACGATATGATCAGTAATTATTGACACCCTAATGACAGGAGTGGTCTAGAGTTTATTAAGAGCGATACTGGTTACAAAAAGAAGTTTGTTCCTCATAGAAAGAAACTTCATCAATCTTCCTTTTATCATTCTATGAATGCTTATAAGACTAACCCTCAAGGACCTAAGAAAATTTGGGTACCTAAAAAGAACATAATATCTATTGCAGATCTCCTTCCTTGGAAAAAGCAGCCAGCACCAATGGAAGATGCTCGCGACACATGACAGGAAGAAGGTCTATGTTCCTAGATCTTTAAGATAAGAAGGGAGGATCAGTAACTTTTGGAGACAACCAGCAGGGCGAAATCGTTGGAGTCGGCAAAATCAGTAATGATTCCTTTGCATGTATTGATAGTGTTCTGCTAGTTGAAGGTTTAAAACATAACTTGATTATTGTAAGTCAATTATGTGATTCTGGTTTTGAAGTATTCTTTAATTAAAATTCTTGTGTAGTCAAAAACAAGGACGGGTCTATATTCTTTTCTGCCAAAATACGAAACAATCTTTATAAGATCAATTTAAAAGATTTGCAAACTCAAAATATTTCTTGTTTTTTATCAACAGATAAAGAAAAACTGATTTGGCTTAAAAAGCTAGGTCATGTTAGTTTTAAACATATTTCCAGGTTAATTAAACATAATTTGGTAAGAGGTTTACCAAAAATAAGTTTTAAAAAGGATTTCTTCTGTGAAAGTTGTCATAAAGGAAAACAGGTTAAAACATCTTTTTCTTCTAAAAATATTGTAACTTCGTCTAGACCTCTAGAATTATTACATATAGATTTATTTGGTCTAACTAGGACATTAAGTTTTGGAAAAAAGAAGTATGGTCTCATAATTGTTGATGACTTCACTAGATTTTTTGGATATTATTTTTGTCATATAAAGATGATTCTTTTAAGTGTTTTAAAATTCTTTCCAAAAAGTTACAAAATGAAAAAGGAATGTCTATTGCTAGAATTAGAAGCGATCACGGTGGTGAATTTGAGAATGAAAAATTCAGATTATTCTGTGAAGAGAATGGAATTTTCTATAATTTCTCTGCTACTTGAACTCCACAACAAAATGGAGTTATAGAAAGAAAGAACAGGACGATTAAGGAAATGGCAAGAACCATACTATGTGAAATGAATCTTCCTAAGTATTTCTGGGCAGAAGCTATGAATACAGCTTGTTATATTCAAAATAGAATACTCATGCGACCATTGTTGAATAAAACTCCATATGAGCTATGGAATGGAAGGAAGCCTAATATATCTTACTTTCATCCATTTGGTTGCAAGTGTACTATATTGAATACAAAAAAAAGTCTGGACAAATTTGATTCTAAGGTCTATTCAGGAATTTTTCTTAGATATTCTCTATTGTCTAAAGCTTATAGGGTCTATAATCTTACTTTTAAATCTTTTGAAGAATCTATTAATGTCAAGTTTGATGATAGTTCTCAACCAGATAGAAGTAATGATACTGATGATGAAACCCTAACAGTTCTTTGGATGATAATGAACATGTGTAACCATTAGATGTTCCTCTAGATAAAGTAGAAGATGTTCCTGAAAATTCTAGTCTGAAAAAGGACTGGAAATATAAAT
>JANZXR010000003.1:29098287-29114152 GCA_027575705.1 Erythroxylum echinodendron
TTATGACTAGATGAATATCTTATAAGATATTTTATAATAGGGGATTCCCCTCCATTAAAACTTGTAAACGAATGTGATACTTCGGGACAGACATCATCATCGACTAATGACTATGCGAAAATGAGAGACGTTGATTAAACAAAACAGATATTTATGACTAGATGAATATCTTATAAGATATTTTATAATAGGGGATTCCCCTCCATTAAAACTTGTAAACGAATGTGAGATACTTCGGGACAGACACCATCAATGACTAATGACTATGCGAAAACGAGAGACGTTCATAAAACAAAACATATATTTATGACTAGACGAATATCTTATAAGACATTTTATAATAGGGAATTCCCCTACATTAAAACTTGTAAACGAATGTGCTCCTTCGGGACCAGACACCATCATCTGTGCTTAAATTTAGGGATGTCAGATCTAGGCCATTTGTCTAAATTCAGTTATTTTTAATGAAACGGCTTATGGGTCATGTACAAATTTATACTAACTCGAAACTCAATTATTTTAAGTAAAATAATATCATTTTATTTATAAGAGTTGAGTCTCGGATAAGCTTAGATCTCGGCAGCTCAGACCCAACTAAAAAAATAAATTATCCTATATTTTTAGTTTTAAAATTTTATTTTAAAAAAAATGGGCCATTGCCACCCTATGCTTAATTTGTTTGAGTAGGGATGCTCTGCTCTGCTCATTTCTGAAGAAGTTCTCCGGACCTAATGCAGTCTTAATCTTAACCAATCTATCAAAATTTGCATTGAAGTACCCATAAACTTTGCCCTGGCGATAGCTGCTCTTAACTGGACTCGTTACCCCAATATCCAAATCCCTGTAGTTCACATATGCACTTCTCGGGTTGTTGGTCACAAATGGAGTCATATGACTATGAAGCTTCCTGATAATATTTATATATTTCTCGTCTTCCACACGTCCTGGTTCCTCCCAAGTCACCGAGTATTGGACCTTAAATAAATACCCTGCTCTGTATGGAAATGGAGTGTCTGCTGCGGGAATTTCATCCATCTTCCCACCATAAGGATTGAAAACCATCCCTGTTTTTTCCAAATCAATCATTCTCTTCCATAGCCATTCCAAGCTATCTTTGGGTATGGGAGTTTGAACGTAATCTGATTTCCTCTTCAAGAACTTGGCAGAATCAGGCTTCCTGTCCAGGAGTGCATCAGGAGATGCTCCATTGTTAAAATTACCCCACCTTAGCACAGAGGCAATCCAGCTGGTCTCAAAACAATCCTCCTTTTTAAATCCCATTTCAGGGAACTCTCACCTTTCTTTGTCTTGGATGGACCCGGACTTATTAACATCCTCGTGAACAGATTATCATCTATTTTTGGAGCAACCAACTGCCACTTACAAACGAGTTCGCTACCATTCTCTTCAAGATCCCTATCCACCCTAAAAACGGTAACTTTCTCAGGAACAAGAACAAGCTTGATCTTGTACGAGATTATAACGCCAAAACTCGCTCCTCCACCACCATGAATGTGTAATACGTAGTATAGACTTTACTACATAACCAAGATCATACATGAAAGAGTAAAAAACGAAAGAAATGCGGAATACTGATTTTGATTCCATCTCTGATTCCGATATTGTTTTTGAGCTCCAAACGATCACGAATCTCCTGAGACATTTACTGAATATGTTTCCCGACACCTGGTTTAGGTCTTTCTACAGTTTTCTCAATGCGTAATCTCTCTTAACAGGTTAGAAAATCCGTATGCTTACGATTGATATAAGTATTTTAGGAGACCTTAACCTATATATATAGCTTCCATATCAGGCTTCCCCGTCACAAGTCCGATATGAACCAAGTCCACACTAAAAGGGATCCATTTTCTACCCAGACTTTGACTAATTGATTTAAATCATTTATTGGGTCACTTTATTACTCTTATCTGTACGTAAATTAACCAATAATTTATTGAAAAGTCAAAATTACAATTAATAGTTGCCTACTTAATAGGAAAATGACAAAATGTCCCTAGGGATAAAAATGTCTAACATTCTCCCCCTTAGACAATTATTAATAGCAGTTTTACTCAAGTTTAAAACAGTTTAAAAACTCGGTTAAGTCGCGCTAGTGTATTAGTATTAAATTTTAAAAACATTTGATCCAAATGTAATTAAAGTCCTACATTCTCCCTGCAAGGCTCTTGATGTTGAAAAATATCAAACACATGTGTCATGTGTAACACACGTCCAATATAATCTCAAATATCTGATACCTTACTAACATGAATGGAAAAATGGAGTGTGGCAGACTAGAATGATACCTTTATGATCTAATACGTATCATCTTTGTCTGTAGTTTTCGATTTCTCTAACTTTATGCTAAACAGCATGTGCTAAACTGCAACAGAAAAATCCTATTTTCTCTTACCGAATTCTAAACAATATTAGAGAAAACTAGTTTTCTCTCACCAGATGCTAAACAACATTAGAGAAAGCCTTTATGTTCTTCAACTAAATGTTAAACTGCATTAGAGAACTTTTATGGGATTAAAAAACTTATATCTGCCTATGTCATATGAAACTTTAAGGATATTCATATAAATTTTATATGTTTAATGACATAGATTCAAGGTCAATCTTTATAAATACCTAATGACCTTTAAAATGCTTAAGATCAGCACAAATATTAAGACTTTCACATGTATTATGACTATGTACAAGAACAGTTATTACTGAGGATAAAAGAATATGATCATCTTTATTAATAAATAGCTACAATGTTACAATACAACTAAATGTACAAACATTTAAGGAGTGAATACACTGATCCTTAACTACTGATGCCTAAAGACTTCAATACCCCCATACCGGACACATGTCTAACAAACATTAGTGGGCGAAGTCCTTTAGTCAATGAATCAGCTAACATCTCCTCAGTCCTAATATGCTCCACTTCAACGTCACCTTTCTAGATTAGCTCTTTTATGGTCAAATGCTAAACATCCAAGACCCTGTGATACTCTTGTTGTTGTTACTGAACAACACTGCAACAAGATTATCACAATATAACTGTATGGGTCTAGCAGTCGAATCTACCACAGACAACTCATAAATCAAGTTTATGAGCCAAATCACCTGTGTATCAGCTCCATAACAAGCAACAAACTCTGCATGTATGGTCGAGGAAGTCACCAGTGTCTGGTTGACACTCTTCCATGATACCGCACCATCTGCCAACATGAAAATGAATCTTAAAGTGGATTTGTGATCATCCGGACACATAGCAAAATCGGAGTTTGTATACCCTGTGAGGTTCAAATCGTTGACTTTTTTATATGTCATAATCCTTGATACCCTTTAGGTATCTCAATACTCGTTTAACTACATTCTAATGGTCCACACCTGGATTAGCCAGATATCGACTTAGCAATCCAACAACAAATAAAATATCCAGTCTTGTGCGCACTTGGGCATACATCAGGCTACCAACAACACTAGAATACGGGACATTTGTCATAGTCTCTCTCTCAACTTTATTCTTTGGATACTATGCTAAAGATAATCTCTCTCCATAAGAGATAGGTGCTGCAACATGTCTACATTCAGCCATATTAAACCTTGTGGTACTCACTCAATGTATGCACTTTGTGAGAGGCTCAACGAGTGTTGAGATCTCTCTCTGTGAATCTATATATCGAGAACAAAATATGATTCACCCAAATCCTTCATATCAAAATGTTTGGTCAAACGTTGCTTTACCTCATATGTCATGGTCAAATCATTTGACGTGAGCAAGATATCATCGACATGCAGTAGTATGAAGATGACTTTGCTCCCCCTGACCTTATAGTATAAGTATCCTTCGACTTTGTTTTCCAAAAAGCTGAATGGGGTCAAAACCTCATCAAACTTTAGGTACCATTGTCTAGAAGCTTGCTTCAAACCATATATTGATTTATTCAACATGCAAATCTTATTAGCTGCATCTTGACCCTTAATTCCTTCAGGTTGCTCCCTATAGACCTCCTCATAAAGTTCACCACTCAAAAAAGTGGTTTTAACGTTCATCTGATGTAGATCCATGTCATAATGAGCTACTATTGCCATAATCACTCTAAATGCATCCTTCGAGGATACAAAAGAGAAGGCAATATTTAAGTCAACTTCTTCTCTCTGAGTGAATCCCCTGGTAATGAGACATGCCTCAAACCGCTCAACTTAACCCTGTATATCCTTCTTGGTCTTAAATAGCCACTTGCAACTGACATGCTTGCAATGTTGAGTTAAATCAACAAACTCCCATACCTTATTATACCTCATAGATTGAATCTCATCCTTTATTGATTCCTACCATAAATACACATGGAGTCCAGAAACCGCTTTTGTAAAAGTAGCTGGATCCATAATATGTCCTATGTCATAGTCTTGCTCACCTAAATAAACCATATTATCTGATGAGATAGCCGGTCGCGTCTCTCTGGTGGATCTGCGCAATTGCATAGGCTCTTGTACCTCAGAAACCTCTTCTTGAATAGGTATAGGTTCCTGTGTCTGCATAGGCACGGTACTAGGACTTTAATCCACTGGAGCTGATTGTACGAGAGGCAGATACAAAATAATCATAGTATCCTTCCTGTTATCTCCTGAAGGATGTGAGGATCCTCCCTCATCATAGACATTGTATTCTAGAAACTTCACCGTCTGTGATTCCACTATTCTGGCCCCTCCCTCTTTATAGTAAAATCTGTAGCCTTTAGAGTGGTCAGGTTAACCCACTAAATAGCAACAAGTGGAACGAGATTGCAATTTGCTCTCGTAAGGATTATATAACCTTATCTCAGCAAGGCAGCCCCACACACGAAAATATGTAATGCTTGGCTTCCTTTCAACCCAAAGCTCAAAAGGTATCTTTGGTACTGACTTGCTTAGGACTCTGTTCAAGATATATAACATCGTCTCGATCACTTCACCCTGAAGGTATTCGGGTAGGTTAGTCCTGCTTTGTATTGACCTCATCATGTCCTTTAAGGTGCCATTGTGCCTTTCGGCCATACCATTTTGCTCAGGACTACCTAGCATAGTGAATTGAGCTACTATTCCAACTGATTCCAAATATCTAACAAACGAACTCTTTTCTTGTCCTACAACCCCATATTTACCATATTATTCCCCTCCTCTTTCAAATTTGACTATTTTTATTGATTTTCCCAATTGGTTCTCAACCTCAGCCTTAAAGATCTTGAAATTATCAAGAACTTCAGACTTCTCTTTAAGTAAGAACACATAACCATAATGGGAATAATCATCTATAAATGTCAAGAAATATATAGCATTGCGCAACGTGACCATATAGGGACCATTAACATCTATATGTATAAGGTATAATAAACATGAAGCACGAGTTGACCCCTTCTTCGTTATCTTGGTCAACTTACCCCTATAATAATCGACCCATGTCCCCAGATCACTGAACTCCAGAGTTGGGCGAATGTTATCCTTTATCAATCTCTCAACCCTCTCCCTGAAAATGTGGCTAAGATGTTTATGCCACAATATGTATGATGTGTCTTTTATGAAGGTTCTCTTTCAAGTCATAGGTTCGGCAACATAAAAAGAGGCATACATTTCATTAGGAGTAAGAAACATACTATATAATCCATAAGATAAGAAGACAGTTCTGATATGTCTTGTATTGATAGAAATATTTACATCTGAATTATCAAATACAAAATGATAACCTTCTTTATCCAAAACTGATACAGAGATCAAGTTATGTCTAAAAGACGGTATATAAAATGTGTCTCATGAATACAATACGAACCCCGTATCGAGGTTTAATCTTACATCTCCTATATACAAAACGTCCACCTCTTTATTGTTGCTGACCATTAGCTTCTCTTCCCCTCTAGTCGGCCTTCTCCTAGATATGAACCCCTATATCATGGAAGCAATACCTGCTTAACCTTTCATAGCTTGTACTTCGGGCAATCGAACTTTCTATGCCCCTTCTTCTGTCAGAAGAAGCATCTCATACTCTTTAGGTCATGTGGGCCCTTTGCGATGTTAGATTGCCCACTCTGAATCTACGGAAAGGGTTTGGGTTTCTTACCCTTACTCTTAGGCTATTAGGGTATAGCCTTCCCCTTACCCTTGGCAACTGTAAACACAGCTGTATGAGGAGAACTCCTGATCTTCTCCTCTGCTGCAAAACACAAGAAAATCAAGGCATTGATGTCCTAATTCTCATCGTGAGAGATGTAGGAAGTGGCCAATATTTTAAAGTCCTGAGAAAGAGTGTTTAGTGTCTAATGCACTATAAATGTGTCAGTAATCGGTATATCTAGTGCCTTCAGCCTGCTCTGAAGGTGCACCATCTGGATGATATACTCTTAAATGCGTCCCTCTCCAATATACTTCATGGAGAACAGTTCCTTAATCAAGGCATTTTGCTCTGCATGAGAAGACACATTGTACCTTTAGGATATGCTATCCTTGAACTCTCTCGCTATGGTCATGTTTGGCAATCCACTCAATAGATGATCAAGTATCGACCTCTCAATAGTCAAATAGCACATCCTATTTGACCTTTCCTAGGTCGCCATCATTGCTTTGTCAGCTTCTAAACTGATATCTATAAGTGGGGGTGACCTTTCGATGTGCATGACCATATTGACGTTTGTCATCTCCAATACAAACTCAACGTCCTTCTTCCACTTCTTGATGTTGAAACCATTTAAGGTTTCAATGGTAACAGCATTGTTGTTCACAGAAATGGTGACTGAAAAAATAGAAAAGACATGTAGAAATCAATATAAATGCAGGATAATAGCGATACTTAAAGCATTAAAGAAGTATCTATACCGAGAATCCGATCACACATATTATAAAACACCTTTGGGCTGAATACATAATATATGCAATTAGACACTCGCATAAAAGCAATTTGAGTACAAACAATCAACTCTCATGACATTACCATCTTTACGTGAATAGATCATTTAAGCAACAACTTTCCTTCATCTAATGCCTTTATGAACATCTCAAAACCCTATGTAAGGCCAACACCTTTAGGCAGAATAGCCAAACATAAAGCCAGAGGCATTCCCTAACATGTGAGCAGAACAATCCAAAAATAATGACTTGAAAGGCCACTTTGGTGACTACATTCTCATCAATACCATAGAAAGTCCACAAACATAAGGAATATAACTTTATGTCATCCTCGTATTTTATATGGACATAATGTATATGGAACTTAATTACCAATGCAAAAAGCAAATGCACAGTCAAATAATCACATATAAGTACTGAAAACATCGTCTGTAAACTTTATTTGAGACTTTTATTTAAAAAAATTCTCAATGAGAGTGATCATCGTACTTTTCCAAATACCGAACCTACCACACGAGGCATAAAACTTTAAGTGTCTCCCTTATGTACAGTTCAGAGTATGAAAATGCACTCAAAATTAGATTTAAAAAAGATCTAAAACTTTTCCAGAATCTAATTACCAATGTAATAAATCCAGAAAAATTAGAAATCACTTTAAAAATTCCCCCAACCCAGAAACTGATCCAAAACACTTCGAGATAGCTTTATGAAAATTTCTGAAAATTTTTGTTTTTTATTGTAGTCTGTACGGCTGACGTGGCAGCTTGCGTCAGCTGCGCATGGCTCGGGCACCAAATGTCTATGGCACGTGCGCTGCTCGTGCCCCCACGAGCATACACCTGTCTAATGTACGGCCCGTGCGTTGCACACGCCGCCACGTGTCCGCAATCCAACGGGCCACATGTTCTGACAGATGGGGTGCGTACAAGGCAAGCGCCCGCAGTCCCGTGCTTGTGGGAGCTCGTGCCGTCCGTCACTCCATGAAGCGACATGTCAATATGCTATTGACGCGTGCGCAACACGCACCAACCTTACTCCGCTACCCCCAGCTACTGTAGCAACGTTGGGTGCATGCATAGTCCACCACCGTCGGAGGCGATTTTTGGCATCTCGGGATGCCATTTTTTATTCCATTTGGCCCGTTTTTTACCGATTTTTCATAGCTAGTCTTATGTATACCACTTTTATGTAATCATATACGTTAAAAAACTGAAAAAACGAATCAAAAATTGAGGAAAACAGTATGAGATGAAAAATAAAAAAACCTTCGTTTTCGGTAACTCGATCATGTAACTGCTCTGATACCACGTGTAATACGTTGTATAGACTTTATTACGTACCCAAGATCATACATGAAAGGGTTAAAAACGAAGAAAATGCGGAATACCTGATTTCGGTTCCATCTCTAATTCCGATGCCATTTCCAAGCTCCAAACGATCAGAATCTCCTGGGACCTTTACGGAATATGTTTCCCGACATGTGGTTTAAGTCTTTCTATAGTTTTCTCAATACTTAAGCTCTCTTAATAAATCAAAAAATTCGTATGCTTACGATTGATATGAGTAACTATAGGAGACCTTAATTTATATATATAGCTTCCATATCGAACTTCCCTATCACAAGTTCGATATGGACCAGCTCTACACTAAAAGAGATCCATTTTTTACCCAGACTTTGGTTCATTGATTTAGATCATTTATTGAGTAACTTTATTAAAGAGATCTATTTTTACCTGGACTTTAATCCATTGATTTAGATCATTTATTGGGTAACTTTATTACCCTTATTTGGATTAAATTACGTAACTTAACTAATAATTTATTGAAAAGCCAAAATTACAATTAATATTAGTCCACTTAATAGGAAAATGACAAAATTATTCCAGGGACAAAAATATCTAACAGAATGGCCCAAAAAAGATCCTTCCCCGTAGCCTTTCTGTCAAGAATTTTGCTATTTGAGCATCAACAGCATGATCCAACGTCAGACCAGACTTTCTCAACATGTTACCGTAACCAGCCCCACTTATATGCGCACCAACACCAACCGTCGGGCAGATCCTAGGAGGCAAACCGTGAACTTTGCTATTCCGCCAGATTTGGTGATACACTTCACCGAGTGTAGCACCTGCTTGGACCCAAGCAGACTCTTCTTTGACATCGATTTCAATTGGCCGCAGGTTAAACACGTCAAGAACGAAAAAGGGTGTGTCTGAGACGTGGGAAATTCCCTCGCAATCATGTCCACCACTACGAGTCTTGAGTTGGTAGCCAACTTTCTTGGCGCAGATAACGGAAGCTTGAACGTGGGGTATCTATTTAGGAGTTACGATGACAAGAAGCTTGGAAGCTGTGGAGATATTGAAACGTTCATTCCTAATATAGGCTTGCGGAACTGATGTGTACGAAGGATTGGTTTGAGCATAGACAAGGCTTGAGATTTCGTCTTGTGGACTTCTGTTCTTTTTCAGGCACTGAAGAAACGAGTCACAGACTTGAACGTCGGAAGCTGCCCTTGAAATACAAGGACAGGACATAAGACGAAGAATCAGCAAATGAATAAGAAGAGGAAACATCGTATCGTAGATTTGTTTTGTTATTGTGTTTGGGTTCTGGAAGTTGAATATAGATAGACATTTCGGGGGCGCATGCATTTATGAAGGTTATTGCTATTGATTTCTATTCTACCCTAGACTAGCCATAAAGGCTTCTATTTTCTTCACTATTTTCCTCTTATATTTTCAATCATCATATGTCAGAGTTTTGAGTGTGGAAGCTTGCGTATGCCTTTTTGCGGTCATATTTTGCCGTCATATTTTACCTATTTTAAAGTCATTTTGTATCTATTTATATACAAAATGACAAAATTTTGAGCCAAAAATAGAATTAAAATAAGTTAAGTATTACGGAGAATCTAAATCCGTATTTTTGTGTTCCTTTTGTTAAGTTTCTAAGTTTATTTTATTCTTAGAAAGTATCCAAACCAAACCAGTAATTGAATTATGCATTGGATTACGAATTTTTAAACCCTTTTCTGTTTTGTCCTAGGTATATAAAAATTGCACACGAAATAGTAATATCCATTGTTATTCTCGTAAAATGAATGAAAATAAACCAGAATTACATACAATCATACCGAAAAGAAGTATGACACTTTATGGAAATACAAAAAGATAGGAGAAGCCAACGTCATCCAAGACAAGCATGTAATAACCCCAATAGCTTTACTAGGACGGGAACTGTATATCTGGAATGGCTACGCACATCTGAGCTATGCCCTGCAACAAGCAAACAGAAATTACTTTAACACAAATAGGATTTCAAGAGGAGAAAAAAAGAAAAGGGAAAGGTGACTAAGCAAGAGCACTGAGCAAATTCAAAGTGACCGGGTGCCTCTGGCTTATGAGTGCTTCTACATTCCCCACTTCTTTTCAGTAACATCAATCAACTGGCATGTGCCAATTTCAGCAATGACAAAGCCAAACTAAGAACGTGGGCGTGACATAAGCATAAGTTGATATGTTTTAAACACAACACATCCAATGTTATAAAACAGATCGATCTGTCTCTTGGTTAGTTAGCACTGTTATGGACACATGTCATGCAGAAAACTCCTTGCAACTGTTAGAGCTGCCACCACATGGGTTAATTGTGGAAATTACTGATTCAGCAGGAAATGACTAGTAGGGCAAGGTTTTAGTAGACAACTTTTTGACCACGACTCCAATACCGAAGTTGTGGAGAACACTTACGGATATGGATGGTATATCAAAGCAGGCTGGTAGGCTTTTGTTTTGTATAGGTTTTGGATTAGTAACATCACATGTTCCTTAAGCATGTTGAGTTGAAGCCATTTATTTAGAAAATTCCATGTGTTTTGACTCTATACAGTTAATTGCTCACTTTGATACAGCACAAGTACATGATTAAACTTTATACAGTTCGGTAATGGGCATATCTTATTGACCCGATTAAAAGAGTCTTCCTACTTGTATTATAAAAAAAGGACGAGCACATTCATGTGGGTAAAAGGTATCCGATAAAGTTGGTGGTAAGATAAGTAAGAACGGAATTCTTGAGTAATCTTCTATGCCTTACTTGATTGAGTAGGGATACTCTGCTCATTCCTGAAGAAATTCTCCGGATCAACTGCAGTCTTCACTTTAACCAACCTATCAAAATTGCCATTAAAATACTTGTATCCATAAACTTTCCCTTCATCATAATTGTTTTTACCCGGACCCATTACTCCAATGTCCAAATCCCTGTAGTTTAAATATGCACTCCTCGGGTTCTGGGACACAAATGGAGTCGTATAACTGTAAAGCCTTCTTATCTGATTGATATAGTTCTTGTCTGCTTCACTTCCAGGTTCCTCCCAATTAACGGAGTACTGAATCTTAAACAAATTCCCAGCTCTGTGTGGAAATGGAGTGTCTGATGCAGGGATTTGATCCATCTTCCCACCATAAGAATTGAAAACCAACCCAGTTTTCCCCAACTCAAGCATCCTGCTCCAGAGCCACTCCAACCCATCTTTAGATATGGGATTCTGAACATAATCAGATTTCCTCTTCAAGAAATTGGCAGAATCGGGATTCCTATCTAAGAGTACATCAGGAGATGTTCCAATGTCATAATTAGCCCACCATACGACAGAATGAATCCAATCTGTCTCCAGACAATCCTCCTTCGTCAGTCCCAATTCAGGAAATTCTTTACCCAGCAAAGCCAGAAGACTATTGACGTAGCCTAAATATTGTGCAATAACTGTTACTCTGATGGTCTTTTCACCTTTCTTGGCCTTGGATGTCACTGGCTGTATTAACATCCTCATGAACAGATTCTCGTCTGTTTTTGGAGCAACCAACTGCCATTTGTAAGCAACATCAGTTGCGTTATCTTGATCAACGTACCTTTCCACTCTAAAAACAGTAACTGTATCGGGAACGGGAACAAGCTTGATCCTGTACGAGATTATGACACCAAAACTCGCACCTCCACCACCACGAATAGCCCAAAAAAGATCCTCCCCCATAGCTTTTCTGTCTAGGAGCTTCCCATTAACATCAACTATTTGAGCATCAACAACGTGATCCACCGACAAACCATACTTTCTCAACATGTTACCATAACCACCACCACTTAAATGCCCACCAACACCAACCGTTGGACACACACCGGCGGGAAAGCTATGAACTTTACTATTCTGCCAGATGCTATGGTAAAGTTCACCGAGTGTAGCATCAGCTTGGACCCAACCAGACTCATCTTTGATATCGATTTCGACTGAACGTAAATTAGACATATCAAGAATGAAAAAAGGCGTGTCCGAGATGTACGAAATTCCCTCGAAGTCATGTCCACCGCTTCGAATCTTGAGTTGGTAACCAAGCTTCTTGGTGCAGACAACAGACGCCTGAACATGGGGTATCTGTTTGGGAGTTACAATGACAAGTGGCTTGGAAGTTGTGGATACATTAAAACGTGCGTTCCTGATATAGGCTTCCAGGACTGAAGTGTAAGATAGATTAGATTGAGAATAGACGAGATCTGAGATTTGGTCTTGAGGGCTTGTATTCTCTTTGAGACACTGAAGAATGATTTCATAGACTGAACCATCGAAGGCAGCCCGCGGAGTACAAGAACAGAGAGACAGAGTCAGAAAAAGACCAAGATACGGTAACGCTGTTTGTTTGGCCTTGGCCATATGCTTGTTGTTAGCCAAAAGAGAGTTTATGTAAATACAGATTTACTGTCGACTGACGTTCATAGACTGAATTATCGAAGGCAGCCCGTGGAGTACAAGAAGAGAGAGAGAGTCAGAAAAGACCAAGATACGGAAACGCTGTTTGTTGTGATCTATCTTTCCAATTATTGTTAAGTTTTGATTTTTTTTTCTCGAATTATTCTAAAACAAGAATAGCAATTCTAAAACCTTCCAGAATCTACCTTTCCATCTGCTGTCAGAAATGTCCAGGACGAACTACTTAATTTGGTCATTATTAATGAATATTTTGTTGATCGAACGATGAAAATATTGTGTTAAAAATCAATCTAACATATTAATCACTTGCAGGGTTTATGCTTTATGCCTTTATTCTACTTTTATTTTCTGATTTGGTTTTTAATTTTTTATTCTATTTGTTTTGAATAAAAATAAAATTTTGTTTAATTATTAATATTAGTATTAATACTATCACCAATGATAATTATATATTAAATAAAATGTAAAAATAAATTATTTTTAATTAATTAAATTTAATTTAATTTTTATATAATATTTATTAATAAATTATTAAATAACTAAATATATCCAACCGGCGACAAGTCTTTACTCATTTTTGTTAATGTTAAATTAAATTATTAATAATTTTTATCAATAAGTATTATATTAAAAAATTTAATAATATATATTTAATTGATAACAAATCAAAATATTAAAAAGAGAAAGAGAAAATGAAAATCATTTTTATAGTTTTTCTTAATTTTGGAAATAGGGGAAAAATCAAATTTTAAAACTCAAATAGGTATATTCTTAATAAACTTAAAAATAAAAATAAATAACTAAAAAAAATGAATAAAAGCAAATAGACTTGGAAGTGTTATACTTTGTACATTGGTCACTTCTTATGTTGACTGTCTAATTATGAAAAATAATTACCGATATTAATCATTTTGAGGTTGCTTAGGCCCATTGTAATGATTAGATGCAAGGGATTGTTACGTTTCGATTTTTTTTTTCTCGAATTAGAATATCCGAAAAGATGAAAATGTTCCGGACCACGAATCGGTGCTATTTCTGAGCTAACAAATAACGCTTAGCCAAGCTACAATCAACACTTAATTATAAATATATTAAGCGATTTAATTAAATTTACTTTTGTATCTATAATAAAACTTCTATAAGTTTATATTCTATGAATTAATAATGTTTATTATATGGTATTTTGTATTTGCTCGACTTGAGTTAATTTATTAATAGGTTTTATGACAATTAGACTTTCCCTCATATAATTCATCATTCATGGAAAAAAAAGTAATTATAAATTAAGGGAAATGAAAAGGACACCATAATACCTATTGCTCCCTTTTAATATATCAAGGTGTGACGATGACTTGGAGAGTAAATACGTCTGGAGTTTAAAATCAGACACGGGAAACTTACAAACAAATATTCCAAAGTCATCTGTTTTCACCTTATCTTATCATTCTGTATAGTAATTTTGTTCTCATGCAAATCTGTGTCCCGATAGGACAGCAAAGGTGTAACAAAACATACGTTACAACATTTGACTCGTTTTCCCTTCTAATCTTAAGGGACCGTGACTGCTTAAAAAAGATAAAGTACGCAATTTTCTGCTTCTGATTTAACCCTTTTTTTATACGATTTGGTAGAAATTTATGGACTAATATAATCACAACATTAATTTCATATTTACAACCATTAATCGAATTGTCTAATGTATATTTAATAAATATAATAGAATAGTTAATAATTTATTAATTACATTTGAGGCACATAGAGTACAGTAGTGTTTTAATAACTATATGTTGTCTCATTAAATTATAGTCCATCACATATTTGAAATGACACAATTATCTTTTTCTACCCTTAGGGTAGAACATGTTATAAAGAATAACATATAGTGATATGTGACTGTGTAGCTGTGGGTATGTGTTAGAAAATAGGGTCTTCTACTATAAGCTTCCTCTTTTGCACAAGATTTGTTAATATTGATAGGTTGTGGTGTCTACAATGAAGCTAATGCATCAATATTCCATGCCAAACATTGGAGGTATGTTAATCTTATTGTATAGGTAATGCTCTAAGTAAAATGTAGATATTGGCATTGTGGTCATTGATGATTGCATTTATGAATAATAATTGGTATCAGATTTATATAGTCATTTAATTTTAAGGATTGTATTTGGGTATAAACTTGTTTTTTCCAAATCAGTTTTTGATATTAATGACTTCAAAGTGATGCATTAAAGGTGTAGAAAATGTTATTAGTTGTTGCTGTTGCCTTTTACTTTTGTTCTGGGCGAATGAATCACAATTTTTGGGTGAGATTTTTTAAAATTTTCATGGTTTTCGTTAATGGTGAAATGAGTCAGAGACTTTCTGGTCTTAGAGCACTTTTGGCCGAAATAGGTATTGGAAATTCATATAGAGCATGCAAAATGGAAGAAAACTCCTTAAATCTCGTCAAAAATAGGGGACCAGAGAGGAAGTTTCAATTGGCTCAACCCACGCACCTACACTCCCGACTTAGTGTCAGGGACGACCCATATATATATATATATGTATGTATAATTAAAAATTAAAAAATTTCTGATCAGTGACACGTGGGGGCACGTGAAAGGTCATTTTTGGACCATTTTTCATCATTTTGCCCTATTTTTTAAATTCTATCTTTTCATATGTTTATACACAAGATTAATCAATATTTGTTATTTGATAATTCTAATTGTTTTTAATCTTATTGTGGCCTAAATATGTTTATTTTTGACAAGTGAATGCCTAAAATTGGGTAAGTGAAACTATTTGTGATGAGGAATTTTCTTTTAAATATTAATATATGTTTAAAATTTTGTACTCTTCCTTTAAAATAACATTAAGATCTATACGGGTAATTAATTATCCTGTCGATAATCACTACTTAGTAGGATGCTTAATGTGGTAAAGAAATTTTTTACTTCAAAATTATGAACAACACAATTTTTCTAAAAATGTAAATGGGGGTTGGGCCAGGTTGAGTATGGTGGCTCAGGGCCCAGCTCGTGTGTAACACCCCACTCCTGCCTAACCCGAACCCGATATAGACAGTGATACCCGAATTCGTGCCCCGCGAGGGTGGCGTGTCACATCACTTCATTAAACAAAAGTCGGTATAAATTTTTTTTTGAACTCTTTACACTTATCACTCATGTGGGCCCATTTTTTTAAAACACGTTTATCTATTTATAACGAAAGCGAAACATA
>JANZXR010000003.1:29115602-29127881 GCA_027575705.1 Erythroxylum echinodendron
CATCATTTGCTGCGTCAATAATACTCCTATCCATGAGCGAAAGACCATCATAAAAATATTGAATTAACAATTGTTCAGTTATTTGGTGATGTGGACAACTAGCACAATTTTTTTTAAATATTTCCCAATATTCGTAAAGTGTTTCTCCCGTATGTTGTCGAATTCTGCAAATTTTCTTCCCAATATTGGCTGCTCTTGATGTTAGAAAATATTTCTCGAAGAAAAGTTTCTTCATTTCAGCCCATGTTTACACGTTTTCTCCAGCTGAATAGTATAGCCATTTTTTAGCATCATCCTTTGGAGAAAACGAGATGGCTTTTAGCTTAATCTGCTCTTTCATCACATTCGTCGGCTTCATTCCCATGTAAATTACGTCAAATTCTTTCAAGTGTTTGTACAGGTCTTCTCCCAGTAAACTCCTGAAAATAGGCAACAAATGAATCATCCCAGATTTTAATTCAAAGGTATTGTTATTACCTAAATTTAGGAAATTGATGCAATGAGGCTGTTGCGCATTCGTGGTTGCGGCTAGTTCGCGAAGAGTGCAGTTTGTTGCTATTCTATCCATTCTCTGTGTCTCTTTTTGAAATTTGATCTGTTTCTAAATTCTTTTCGCTGTCTTCTCGATTTCAGGGTTATACTGCAAATTCTCTGATTGATTTGAACGAGTAACGTACATAAACCGTTAAACATTTCCCGGCAACGGTGCCAAAATTTGGTACTGCTGTCGCCTGCAACCAAATTAAAAAGAAACTAACTTCCGTTAATGTAGTAGTGGTAAGTGGATATTGTTCCCCATAAGGAATCTGAGCGGTAAAGGAGTTACAAATTCAAAACAAAACAAAGTAACGAATTGTGGGGGGGTTTTAATTTAAATTACGATTTAAACAGAATTTAGATAGAATACGAAATTGAAAAATAACAAATAGGGAAACAAATAAAATATAACAATCAATAAGAATGAATTTTGGCTTCCGGTCTCCTTTATTATTGAACTTGCGTTGATCAGCGACACTATAAATAACCAATTTATCAGTTAAGCATTCATCGTGGTAAATTTCTCTACCTATTTTCTCTTATATTTAGTTAACCAAAACATGTATTTGAATTAACCCTTATTAATTAATAACCTGGATACGATCTTAGATTTAATTAATTAATAGCTTTACGAATCAAGAAAATCAAGGAACTAGACAACATACATATGATGTATATTTAGCCTGGACAATTATTTTTCCTAGAATTCTGTCCCTAACGTAGTAGACAAAAATCCTAGTCGCTACTTTTGATTAAAAGAATTGAACGTCAACCTATTTAATCTGGCGATTGATTGAATAAAATCACAAACTAGTTGCGCATTTAGTCGTAAAATCAAACAATCAAATAATAATCTAGAAAAAATAATTAATACTTGACCGATAAAAAATTGAAATAAATAACAAAAGTCTCACAACATTCAGAGTTCAATAACTAGGATTCCGTAAACCAAGAAAAAGATTTAGTTACTCATAATGAAATTGATCATAAAAGAAATAACAAAATATATTGTCTCCGTCCCAAGTCTTTCTCGAAAATTAAAAAATATGTAGAAGAACACTACATAAAACAAAAGCTATCCTAGGGTCTACATTGAAAGCAAGAAGAAGAAGATGCAGAAAAATATATGACTATCCTTAGGTTGCTGTTAAAATCACAAAGTAAAATAATTTAGAAAAATTCAGTCCCCTATGTCTGTCCTAAGTCAGAAGAAAAATAACTAAAAAATAAAAGACTCCTCCTAAGTCTCTATGAACAGTGCTGTGAACAGTACCATCTCTCACTGCTCACGTTTTTGTTCCTTTAATGCATCTTTCTCTCTCTTTCCTTCCTTTCTCGTAATCTTTTGTAGATAATCGTTATCTCACTTCAAGTTGCAGATCTCCTTGATAAGGTAGAAGTCTAATCTTTAAAGATTGTGAAAATTTCTGAATTTAAACTTTAAAACAATATCTGCAGAATCTTTCCCATCCTTGCACGTCGCCACGTCTAGTGATTAATTTGTTGCGAGATTTGGAATTTTGGATTTTCTTCGTTTCTTTTTCATCTTTTTGATTCAATTTCGTCTCTAAGGTATTGGAAATCATCTGCAAACAATTATAAGACAACTCCATTAATTTTGAATAATAATTTCAACACTCTAAAGAGATTTAAGTACAAAATAAGTGTAAATTGATGACTTAACAAATTCCCCCACATCGAACCTTTGCTCGCCCTCGAGCAAACAATTGTGGATTAATGCAATGGAAGATGAGTTCCATGTCACAAAATGAAGTTTGGGAGTTGGTTGAACTACTTAAAGGTTGCAAACTTATTGGGTGCAAGTGGGTTTACAAAATCAAACTTGACTTAAGTGGATAAGTAGAACGGTATAAGGCTAGACTTATGGATAAAAGCCATAGCCAGAGAGAAGGGATTGGTTTCAAAGAAACCTTCTCACTAGTTTCTACTAAAGATTCACTGTGAATCATCATGGCTATAGTTGCTTATTTTGATTTGGAACTTATTCAAACGGATGTGAGGATTGCCTTCCTGAATGGAGATCTGTATGAAGATGTTTATATGACTCAACCATTTGGTTTCGAGATGACTGGTAAAGAACACATGATTTGCTAGCTCAAGAAGTCTATCTATGCGTTAAAATAAGCATTAAGACAGTGGTATCTCAAGTTTGATATGGTTGTCACTACAAATGGGTTTAAGGGGAATGTAGTTGATCAATGTATGTATATGAATTTTAATAGGAGCAGTTTCATTTTTCTAGTACTTTATATTGATGATATTCTATTTGCTTCTAATGATACTGATATATTATTTGAGACAAAAAAATTGTTATTTAGACATTTTGATATGAAGTATCTTGGTAAGGCCTCTTATGTACTAGGAATTAAGATTCTCCGAGATAAACTTAATAAGATTTTTCAATTGTCTCAAAAGACTTATATTGAACGAATCTTGAAAAGATTCAATATGCATTCTTGTTCTCATAAAAGGTGCCAATAGTGAAGGGTGACACATTCTCAAAAGCACAATGTCCACAAAGTGATAAAGAGAGAGATGAAAGGAAAGTCGTTCCTTATAAGTCACTTGTAAGCAGTTTGATATATGCTCAAAGTTTGCACATATCCTGATATTGCTTTCATTGTAAGCGTGTTGGGAAGATACATAAGTGATCCTGGACTTAGCCATTAGAAAGAGGCTAAGAAAGTCATGAGGTATCTTCAGGGTAACAAGGATCATATGTTGACTTATCGGGGAACTGACAATTTTGATATGGTTGGGTTCAATGACATTGATTATGCAGGATATGTGGATGATAAAAATTACACTTCAAGCTACATCTTTATGATGGCTAGAGGAGCTGTATCTTGGAAAAGTGTCAAGCAAACACTCACAACGTCCTCTATAATAGTGGTAGAGTATATGACATACTATGAGGCAGCTTGTCAAGAAATATGGCTGCGGAATTTTATTTCAGCATTGGGTATTGTAGACTCTATTTAAAGTATGTTGAAATTATATTGTGACAACTCTGCAGCTGTAGTTTTCTCTAAGAACACTAGAATTACTTATCGTTTAAAGCATATTGATAGAAAGTACTGTTTTGTTAAAGAGAAAGTCTGCAAATCTCACATTATTGTTGAGTATACGCCTACAGCTAACATGTTAGCAAATCTACTTATAAAAGTCTTACCTATACGTGTGTTTACAGAACACGTCTCCCTTATGGGAATGTTAGGAGCCTAGCTTGATAAGATTAGTGGGAGTTTGTTATTTTCTATTGAATATGTTAGTACTTTGTACGGATTGCTTATGACTTATATATATGGAACATGCATTATGATATTTGCATTCACTTCTTATTAATATTAACATATGTTGATGTATATATATAGTTTGACGAAATGACAAGTACAAAAGGAGACAAATGTGTAGTCTCAGTTGTTGTACTCCATGTATGTTGTTTTAATGGTTTTTGTTGTATTTGAACATATCCAGGGCTTAATCATATGTAGTAAATATCCGGTCGATAAGATATTGCATATGGTTTGTTTGACTACCTTTAGATAATGGAGATTGGTATGGTGATTTGATTATATTGTCTAAGTAGGAGAATGTTAGAAATATATGGACGAATATAATCACAATATTAATTCCATGTTACTATCAATTGAATTGCCTAATGTATATTTAATAACCATAATGGGATGGTTAATAATTAACTAATTGCATTTGAAGCATATGGTAGTACCCTAATAATTATATGTTGGCTCATTAAACTATAGTCCATCACATCCTTGAAATGACACAATTATCCTATTCTACTCCTTGTGGTAAAACATGTTATAAAGAATAACATATGGTGAGATTGTGGGTGTGTAGCTGTAGGTGTGTGTTAGAAAATAGGGTCTTCTACTATAAGCTTCCTCTCTTGCACAAAATTTGTTGATATTAATAGGTTGTAGTGTCTATAATGGAGAGAATGCATCCAGATTCTATGCTAAACATTGGAGGTATATTAATCTAATTGTGTAGTCAATATCCTAAATAAAATGTGGATCTTGGTATTGTGATCATTGACGATTGCATTTATGAATAACGCGATTGAGAAAAGACAACCATTTGTAATGTTTTTGATTCAATATTAATGATTTGTTTAAAAAGATTAACCCAAAAATTAAAGAATTCAAATATTGGGATCTTAGAAATAGATTCAAACAGATAAACACAATATCTCTAATAAAATCTAGAAAGGATTTGACGACTGATACCTACCAATAAAGGTACTTTTAAGAATTAGTGCACCTCCCAAAGCAAATGCCCCCCAACCTGTATATATGTTTTTTAGGTTCTTAATATTTTATAAGTCTGGAGTAAAGTGGAAAATAAGCTTTATTTTATTTTATTCTGTATGAGGGTTAAGAATGAGCCCTCGTAAAGAACAAAGATAAGCAAAATAAGACTTTTTTTGTCGTTCTTTACGAGGGTCAAAAGTTAGCCCTATTTTGTTTCATTTTGTTCTTTATAAAAATCAAGAATGGACCTTATTTTGTTCTTCATGTAAGTAGACCCTAGGCAAGTACCCTATTTGCCTTTACCCAGATTTGGGCATGTCTATAACTTATAGTTTTGTGTATCCAATTTTCTTTAAACGTGTTAAACTAAAATGTACACGTGTTCTCAGTCAATATTTACCCTTCCTTCGCTGCTTATATTCTGTATTCTAAGAAACAAAAATTATTCCTATATCCTTAAGCATTATAATTTGATTATTTTAATTTCTGTTTTACTTTGATTTTTTTTGCTTATATTTCCAGACTAAAGAAGCCAAGCAACGAAACTTTTAAAAGTATTTTCCAATTGGCTTGTGATTGGTGGGCTTTGTTTGCAATAACTTGTCAATATTTACATATGAAAAAGATTAAATTAACATTTTGATAAATTTTATATTTCTTATATCTCTCCTCGAAAGGAAAAGTTTTTTGATAAAATTTATATTTCATATATATATCTCTTTCAAAGGAAGAGTCTTTTGTTTCATACATTTGCACTAATATATTATCACTTATTAAGTGCTTGTTGTTGAGACCTGAGTTGTAGTATTTTTGTGGTTGAACTTTTTATTAACCCGTTAGAATGTGCCAAAAGAGTCAATAAATTCTTGTCAATACAAAATGAAGTATCCCTGGAGTAAATCTTTGTTCCATAATTATCTTTGTTTATCCAGTATTTATTAGTCAGAATGAAATGAATGCTCTTTGTCAAGAAAATAAATCCAATTGTAAAGTCATTCTATCCAGGAAAGTCAATAAAGTTCACGAGTCCTTAATTCAGAGGCACGGACAAGCACTTCTGCTTCAAACTAGCATAAAAAGCTTGTGAAGGAACTGGAAGAGCAAAATTTGCAGGGATATTCAATTATGGGATTGGGATTTCCGAAAACTTCATGGCTTGTGTTTGTGCTTGTCACCATTCTCTTGATCTCAAGTTTTGCTAGTTGTAGGCGTTCCCATGATGAATATTTTACTTCAACCAAATGGGAATCTAAGAGGAAAGTCCCTGGTGGCCCAGATCCCATTCACAACCAACCTCGTGGTAGCCCTCCATCAACTGTTGGTGGAAGTTCAAATCCTCTTCCCAAGCCTACTCCACTTAACTTTGCATCAACTATTTTGGGGATAAAGAGGAGGGTTCCCAATGGCCCAAATCTTCCCCAAAATCCAAATGAGAAATGAATGTTGGTTGTAGCTCCGAAGTCCTAATCATCGAAAGCTCGCATGGTGCTTGCTCAACATTATGAGGTATTTCTACTTTCCGCTGTACTTAAAAAGGCTCTTCATAATCTGCCCATCTTGAAGGCAGATGCTATAATATTGTCACCATCGCAAACGTAAGAATAAATTCCAGGTCCTTACAAAAATATGAGTATGTTCATAACTAAAGAAATCTATAGACTTGCACCAATTTGTCAAAATTGCCTTTAAAATACTCGCGCGATTGCCCAAAAGCTAGCTTCTTCTTGGTAATTTGGACACAAAAGATGTCATATGGTCAAAAAGCTGTCTAATTAGATGCATAATACGGTCTTAAGTGTTCCTGTTCTACGAGGAAATGGAGTTTTTATCTATGAAATAATTGTGCCTCCATAAATATTGTCAATATAGTTGTAAATAAATATATAAAAAAGGATCAAGTGGTTAGCAGTTCCTAACTCAAATTTAAGGATTAGTAACTTTGAATTTATGCTTCATAAGTCTTTGACCAACAATCTTTTCCATAAGATAGAAAAGGTGATTTATCGAATACTGTTAGAAGGTATTCCTAAACATGAAAATGTAACTGCAATCTCAGGTAGCCGAGCCCGCTGATACAATCCCCGTTAAGCTATCATGAAAGCAATTACATTGTTCTTTTGGTGCTACATCAAAGAACTTTCCAACTTCAATCCATCTTAAATAAGTAAGCGTTTACATTAAAAAAATAATTTATCATACCTCGTAACTTTCACGTGTTATTGCTGCAAGATGACGAGTGGGAATGCTTTGTTCGTACCTGAAGAAATTATCAGGATCAACTTGAGTCTTTATTTTCACCAGTCTGTCGAAGTTTCCCTTGAAATACTTACTCCCATAAACTTGAGCTTCCTCGTATGTTCCATTTCCATTGCTACCAATGCTTCCGTTGTCAATATCCCGATAGTTGAGGAAAGCCTCTCTAGGATTCTTAGAGACATAAGGGGTCATGACTTCATAAAGGGTTCTTGTCAAATTTATGTGCCGATCTTTCGTTTCAGCCCCTCCTTCAAACCAGTTCACAAGGTATTGAATTTTGAAGATGTTTCCAGCTCTGTGTGGGAATGGAGTCGCTGTCTCCGAAATTTCACTCATTTTGCCACCGTACGGATTCCATTGCATTGATACTTCCCCAAGTTCGATCATAACCTTCCAAAGGGACTCCAAGTCTGCCTTTGAAATAGGCTGCTTAACATAATCTGATTTGCGTTTTAAGTAAATAGAACTATTTAAATTTCTGGAAAGTAAAACTTCAATCTTAGTTTCTTTTGGCCTGCCGAACCAGAACAAGAGAGATTCAACCCATCTCATCTCAATGCAATCCTTCTTCTGCAGACCAAGTTCGGGAAAGTTGGCACTCATAAGTTTGAGTAGTCTTTCAGCCGAGCCCAGAAACATGAATAAAAACGAAATCTTTACAGTCTTTTTGCCTTCTTCGGCCCCATTAGCAGGTTGCAGACTCAATCTGACGAAGACTTCTCGGTCTAGCTTGTCTGCGATGTTCTGCCACCTCCAAACAAGCTCAGTAGCACCTTCCTCCAGGGTTTTATCAACATTGGCGACAGTGATATTCTCAGGGAGTTGCACCAAATTTATTTTCCATGAAAGAACTACTCCAAAACTTGCTGCACCTCCTCCTCTAATGGCCCAAAAGAGATCCTCCCCCATCGATTCTCTATCAAGAATTCTACCATTCACATCAACTATCGTTGCGTCGACAATGTTATCTACCGATAGCCCATATTTTCTCATCATGTTCCCGTACCCTCCTCCTGTAAAGTGTCCTCCCAAGCCCAGTGTAAAACAGACTCCAGCAGGAAAGCCATGGCGATTACTTTTCTCTGCAATGCGGTAATAAAGTTCGCCAAGAGTTGCCCCTGCATCAACCCAAGCACTTTCATCTGATATATTGATATTGATGGATCGAATATTTGACATGTCCAGGAGGACAAAAGGGACTTCTGACACATAAGAAAGGCCCTCGTAATCATGACCTCCACTTCGGATTCTAATCTGCAAGTCATGGTCTTTAGCGCATATTACAGTTGCTTGGACATGAGATTCATGATTGGGAGCGACAATAACATGGGGTTTTGGGGTAGAAGGGGTGAAAAATATTCGATTTCTTGCATAAGACTGCAAAACAGATGTAAACGTAGAATTTTCAGGAGTGTATATAACATCAGACACGGGATCTGATTCCTGATAATGTTGCTGTTGAAGGCATTCGACGAATTTGTTTTGAGCTGTAACTGGGCTACCTAACGAAGCAAAGATGAATGTTAAAGCTAGACAAACTTTTGCAACCATTTTATGCTTCATTTTATGTTGACGGCTTTTCTTTGTATTGTGAATTGTAACCTATAACTCTCAGGTGTACTTATACTGGAAATCGAAACTTTACGTTGGATTTTTGTAAGAATTTATCAGTCCTGATGACCCGGTTTGAATCTCTGGATTGTCAACATTTTACACTTCTAGAAGGCAATCTTTTTATATCAACAAACATTTCTGATTTTTCAGATAACATTAGATATGTGCTTTGCCATGAACCTATAAAAGATTTATGATTTTGCTGCTAAATCGTAAGGGTAGATGGATTACATGATCCAGCTTGATTTTATAGAGTTTAATTTATAGGGTAATTAACCTTAACGGTACAAACATAACGGTAATAATACATTAGTCTAACCGGTAAAGAAAGTTGTTTACTTTTTACATCTATTTGTTGCAGGATCGTAATCCATTCTAGGTGAAAAGAAAGGAGCAGAGAAGAGGGTACACTACCCAACTTGGAAGTGAAGAATTGTGTTCGTGTCGCTTTTGGCCTGTGAAGTAAAGATAAACCAAACCAACAACTTGCAAGGGATAAGAACTGCAATACATGTCATCCATTCCATTGGCGGCTTAATCATAGGAAAATAGAAAAAGGCCATCTAGTTTAATAAGATTTCAGCTGGGAAAAGTATTTCATTGTAATCCAAGCAAACAAGCGAGCATTATTACGATACAAGTAAATTGACTAGGGTATCATAGAAGATACTTGTTCAATGAGATCCCAAAATTTGAAAGTTATGATATTTATAAATTGATTATATTTAATATCTCAAGTATATATTTTTTAATATTTCTTAATTGAGTTAGAGGTTAATGTTGGATGTTTAAAAGGTACAGGTTTGATTGATTATGGAAGTAAGTCTTAAGAAATAAGGAAATTTTTTATGAAAGTATAATGATTTAGTTGTAGGCATATTAGTTGACTAGTGTTCCTTAACATTGTTCGACCAATGTTATACCTTGTTTTTACTAACATTGATAGACTAGTATATATGTTCAAAAATTACTTTCTAGGAAATTATTTTGACAATATCAAACATCATTCGTATTGAAAATAAACCTTAGCAATCAAAAGAACAACAAAAGGGGAGGGATTGAGAGGGGGAAAAAAAAGAAAGAAAAAGGATGTGATTCTAGTGAAATATATTTATGTAGGATTTGGTGATGTTTGAACATCTTTCGAGTACATAGACGTGATATATGGTACCTTTTGAACAAAAGTTGGTAGCATATTTCAATTAGGTTTTCAAAGTTTATTATTTTATTAATTATGTGTTAATTAATTATTTGTAACCTTTAATTTTCATTTTTGGATAGATTAGTGAAGAGTTACAATTCAAGGTACTTTTAAAGTTAAACAACATCAGCTCAATTGGTTATTGACCAAGTGTGCAGTATAGCTATTTTATAGCTTTAAGTTGTTATATTATTATTTTCTTAGTTGTAAATATTTTTCCTAATTTCTAGAGTTGTAGAAATGTTTCCCTAATTTTTAGTATAATCTTTTTATTGTTAATAGGACTATAGGTTTAAGAAAATGTGGGTTTCTTTGTAAACCTCTATAAGGCTATTAAATGGATTGAATAAATATTCCTACCATTTTTAAGCAAAAGTATTAGTTCACTCTCAAAGTAATCTTTTATTTATTGAGCTCGTAGTTCTTGTTTTGTTTCAAAATTTGGTACCAGAGTCTGCATAATGAATGATCTTCAAGTAGTTGGAGCATAAAAAGGCTCAATAAGCAGAACTACAATACATTGGCAATGTGTACAAGGCCAAGACATTTGGGAGATCGTGAACAGAATTGATGTTACACAACCAAAGGCAGAGGATGGCAATTGAATGATGAAGGTGGAAAGTTAATGCAGTTAAGGCAATGTTTACTCTCAAGACAATAATCAAAGATGTGTTAGAGCATATTTGAGATGCCAAAATGTCAAAGGAAGCTTGGGATACATTTGCTACACTTTTCTTAAAGAAGAATGATGCAAGGTTGCAAAATTTTGAGAATGAGCTACCATCAACAACTCAATGTGGCATGACAATTGTCCAATACTTCCACAAAGTAAAGTCAATATGTCACAAAATTTTAGAGTTGCATCCTCCAATTACGGAAACCAAGATAAAAAGAATAATTATCCACAGTTTGGGACCTGAACACAAAGGATTTGTTGCTGCAGTACAAGGATGGCCAAATTATCCACCACTTGTTGAGTTTGGAAATTTGCTTGATGGTTAAGAAGCCACGGCTAAGCAAATGGCTGGAGTCTCATTGAAGAGTGAAGAAGAAGCACTCTACGTCAATAAAAGCAAAGGGAACTCCAAACAACATATTGTTGGTGGATCTAAAAGCAATAATGACAAAGTGAAAAGGCATCGAGGAGATGGAAGTCCTTGCTTGAGGGGAGCTTTGAAAACTCACCACAATAAAAGATTCGAAGAAAGTGTTAAAAATTATGGGGAAAAGGGTCATACGGTGAAAGATTGATGGTCCAAGAAAAAGGTTTGTGGAAAGCAATGCTACTACATCCAATGCAAAGGCGAAAAGTGAAGATGAATGGGATGTTGAAGTACTCTTTGCTATAGATTAGGAGGAGTTAGCACTTACAACAACAATATCTAGATTAATTGATCATGAGAATGACTGGATTATTAACTCGAGTTGAGCAAATCATATGACAGGTGATAAATAAAAATTGCAAAACTTGATAGAGTATAAAGGAAGTCATATTATGGTGACAACCAATGATTCGGGTTTATAATAGCTCGTATTGGTAAGACAGTAGTTTCTCCTCAACAAGGTGCCAACTAAATGTCCTTTAAAACGTATAACATATTTCGGGAATGAAGAAAAATTTGCTTTTCGTATCTCAATTAACATCATCTGACCATTTTTTATTCTGTTTGGTCTATATGATGTGAAGGTATATCATGATCTCAGGATCTTATATGAGCCAATAATGAAGGGGCGAAGATCAGAGTCAGTTTATATGATGTCGATAAAGTCTGCGTATATAAACAAAAAGTGAAAGAATAAGAAAACAACTTTATAGTGCATGTGATTGGGTCACGTGAGCTATTCCAAGCCAAATGTGATGAAGAAAAAGACAATGCTCAAGAGCCTTCCTTAACTTGAAGTAATAACAGACATCGTTTGTGCAGGATGTCAATATGGTAAAGCACATCAATTGCCATTTGAAGAGTCAAAATTTAAAGTTGATGAACTGTTATAATTGGTACACTCTGATGTGTTTAGACCTATCAAGTAACTATCAATTGGTGGAATGAATTACATGATGACTTTCATTGAAGATTTTCCAGGTATGTGGGTGTTTTTTTATGAAAAAAATCTAATTCTTTTTCAAAGTTTAAAGAGCTTAAAGAAACAGTTGAGGGAGAAGTGGGCAAGAAAATTTCTTTCTTTATAACAGATAATGGAGGGAAATATAGCTCAATTGACTTCTCTCAGTACCTAAGGGAGTGTGGAATTCATCATCAATATACTTATGCCAATATGTCACAATAAAACGGCTTTACAGAGAGGAAGAATAAACACCTTGCTAAAAATTGTCATAGTATGCTTCAAACAAAGAATGTACCAAGAAAGTTTTAG
>JANZXR010000003.1:29181225-29193811 GCA_027575705.1 Erythroxylum echinodendron
CATGTGCATAATTGAATGCATGAACATAGCAAAACACTTTTAGGCATTCCTAACCCGTTCCAATTTACTAAATTACCTTTCCCATAGGTGAGGAGATGTTACAATATGTGAAGTATTTAAGCAACAAATCAAGTAAATAACTAAATGAACTATGAAAAGAAAACAAGTAGAGTCAACTGAGGTAGAAAAGTAACAAGTTTAGTAAACAACAAGAAACAATGTCATAGATGAATAACAGAGCAAGCAAATAAGGATCAAGTGAGTGAGATGTGGTGGTCTTATCCCTCTCAAGCTTCCTGCATAAGCTCTCGCCTTTTACTTCAACTTGTTCTCACTGAATGGTCGAACGCTTGCCCTGCTTCTAGCTCTCTACTATGTTGCTCTCTTCTTCACTAACTCTCTCTGTTACTCTTCTCGTCTTCCTTTCTTTCTCTCTATCTCTTCTCTTCCTGAACAAAGGTGTCTGTAGAGTGAATGAATGATTTTCCAGCCACCACCCTCTATTCCCTTTCTATTTATAGTATGACTCTAGCTTTAGGGCTTTGAGTCTTCACCCCTGCACATGACACGTGATAAGTTGATGAATTAAAGGAAACAATGGATCATGGGGGTGACATTTTAAGTCACCCCTATGAGGGCACTTGTCATGCTGGTGACAAATTAAGTCACCACTATGAGTAACACTTAAAGGGGGAGATTGTTAGTTCAAGGTTTATATTTAAGGATTTTGATGATAACTATATAATATTCCCTTATTAGAGACAACATATCCTAATAAGATAATGGAATTAATCATAAATGTGAACTTAAGTTTCTATTTGCAAAGAGTCTTGAATACTTGGAATAAATAACATGCTTTTCTTTGCTCTTACAACATAATAATATATCATCAAGATAGAACACCATAAACTTGACAAACGGTGACCTTAACACTTTATTTATAAGACACATAAAAGGTACTTGATGCATTAGTGGGACCAAAGGGCATAAATTTCTAGTCATGGAGCCCACGCTTAGTTTTGAACATCATCTTCATTCATCACCTGCACACATTTTAATTTAATGATAACCACTATGAAGATCAACTTTAGAGATCACATTTGAACCATGTAACTTATCAAGCATGTCAGTGAGTCTTGGAATAGGAAACTGGTACTTGATGGTTATATTATCCACACCCTTACTATCAATTCATATTCTCCATGCCTTTTCTTTTAGTGGAACCAATGAAGCCAGAACCACATAAGGAGACAAGGATTTGCATATAGCCCCTCTTTATCAACTCTCTAATTCACCTAAGTAACTTTTTTTATTCCTCTAGATTACACTTATAAGCTGGCTTATTTGGTAATGAAGCTCTGATAATTATTTTAATATGATACTTAATTCCTTGAATAAGATGCAAACTCAGGGGAAAATCATCCGTAAATACATCAACGAATTTATGCATAAGAGGATTCATCAATGGATTAGCAAAAGTTGTTAAGGTTTATATTTAACAATTTTGATGATAACTATATAATATTTCAAAATATAAATTAGATTTATTTCCTCGTATAGGCAACAATATAGTTCTTAAAAGGAAATAAAATTATAGGATAATTGCTTCCTTTCTTGTAGGAACCTTCTTTATGAACTTACCTAATTAAAAATGGTTTCATAACATTTGGAAGGATCTTACTAATTCGAATAATTAGCTCTGAAAGTTTTGATAGAACCTTTATCTTAACGTCTGAGTATCGAATATTTTAGCAGAGATGATATCGAAGATTTGATATATACAAAGTCAACTCAGAATAGAATTGAAGCAATGGCTAGTTAGAGAAAATGTCTACTTAAGGAAAAGCCACTGCATTTACAAAACACACAAATTTTCAAAATACTTCAGTAGCATTAATATTCTTAAAAGTTATATCAAACTCCTTATGCCTCAGAAAGTGAAAATACTCTATCGAGAGAGAGATTGTTATTCTTTGAGAGCTTACCTTATATTTATTTTTGAGAGCTTATAGAGGCTTGTTAAACACTTTAAGTGTAGAAGGTTAGAGAACCTTGAAAAATATGTACTTGTGAGCTTGGAGATGCTCGTCAAATTTAATATTTGGATTCTTATATTGAAATACTCAAGTTGGATAGTTGGGGATTGGACGTAGGTTTCGTTATTAGCTGAACCAGTATAAATCGGCTATGTCATTCTTTCTCTCTTTCTAACTTCTAAATTTTTGCATTATAAGTTTATGTTTTCAAGAGGCTTCTTTGGTTTTACAATAGACTCCTTCTGTTTTTATATCTCAACAGGTTCCTTTCATTTTTGAAACAATTAACAGGCTCCTTTCATTTTGAGCATTAATAGTTTCCTTTCTTTATAAGTTCTAGAAGACTCCTATCGATTAACAACTTCTTTCCTTTTACGAGCTAGCAAGCTCTTTTTGATTAACAGGCTCCTTTCTTTTTAAAACAATTAACAGGATCCTTTCGTCTTCAACGATCTCTTAGAAAGTTGATAGGATCCTTCTATCTATAGACTTATTTTGTTTAGTTGGATATTATCAATTTGAAAGTATTTTGCAATTTTGTACTCACAATTCACCCATCTCTTGCATATGTTTGCTTTATCAAAAGCTTTCTTTGAACTCTGTGGTACTTCTCACACAACCATGGCATACCTTCCTTTGAAGTCAGTCACTTCACGCATAAATTAAGCCTTAATAGCAAACATGTACTCGACTTTGAACTTTTATTACCAACATACCTTTTGATTTTGGTCAATGATAAAAGCCTAAGTAAAATTGCAATCATCTTTCACAAAGGTATAAGTATTTTCATATCCATCATGGTGAGCGTTGCAATCAAATTTCCAAGGTCTACTCAATAATATATGTCACACATCCAGTGGGACAATAGCATTTCACCACGATAATTGTCAATATTGAACAAAGTAAAAAATGTTTTACTACCTTAAGCTCGTTCCTTTTACTTAACCATTTAAATGAATATGGTTAAGGATGCTTGAGAGCAAAAAAAGATCCAACTTATCAACCAACTCTTTTAAAACAACATTTATGGAACTGCCCCCAAAATGACCACAATGTTAAGCTTCCAATTCACTTTATCTCGGGTGTGAAAGATCAATTCTAGCTATTATACTTCTTGTCAAATTAATTGAAGATTAAGAGCACATTGAATCACCGAAGACTCACTTTCCATATCTAGTTTAATGCAAGACATCAAGCTCCCTTTCATCTTTTAATACCTCTTTCTCTTTATCCTCGAACCTTCCTTCCTATTTTTCGGTGATGATATGTGTTTAAATTGAAGAAAAATTGAGTTTTAGGGGGCTATTTTTTTAAAGAACCAGTTTCAAGTTTTGAAAACCAATTTCAACCTGCTTTTGATCTATGAAATCATTGCAATTCTTGAAAAATTTTTAAGGCTTTTCATTGAAACTAGATTTACACAAGTTTCTTTTCGGATTAAGCATAAAAAATGGACCAAAGTACAAGGCTTTTAATCGCGACCCTTTTTTTGACTCGCGACCCAGTTTTCTGCGACTCACCCACCGGAGGAAGAAGATGACATGTTCTACACATGCCCACTCTCATTTGTGGCTTGTGCAGGCGCGTGTGGAGTCTACAAAACTTGTTTTTGTGCTATGTTTTTTCTATTCTGCTCCATTTTTTATTTTGATTTTTCGATATATATTTCATAATTTTTCCGTTGCATTTAATATTTTTTTATAAAAATATTACATTACATAGTAGATTTTATACATTTTCCATCTTTTTAGTTTAACCTGATACACTGAAAATTATTATTACCCTATTTTGGATATGTTTACAGTAGTCACTCTCTCTTAATCATATCTTATATGTATTTATTAAATTGCATATGATATTTGCTTCTCTATTCAATTGTATAAGTACAAAACCTATTTTAGAATGCAATTTAATGTGATCTATTAGCAGTTGAGGTGTTTTTTATTGTTACATCTTCTTTTGAACTAAATTATGGTATTGGACAATATATTTTGATTACTGTATGAAGATTTTCATGAATTACTATAGGTGATTGCCACCAAAGTGTGACGAATCATAGTAGTTTAAAAGATTTTTTATAATTTTTTAGGAACGTTTCTGATTAATGCAAATAATTGCCTGCCCAAAGGTGGTAGTTGTGTGTTTTAGTTGGAGACCTAATTTCAAATAGAGTTATTAAAGATTACAATAGTCTTGGGAATCTGTCTGTCTAAATAATGCATATAATTGCCTGCCCAAATGTAGTAGTTATGTATTTTAGTTAGAGACCTAATTTCAAATAAAGTTATTGAGGATTACAATAGTCTTGGAAATCTGTCTGCCCAAAGGGGATGGAATTTCAATATTAATGTACCCTTATTTTCATAGCTTATCTTTGAGATTCTGATTTTGGTTGCACATTCTACCTAAAGGGAAATGTGTGATTCTTAGTTAGGCCTCACTATTATTTTTATGCCCTAATTATGGTTATTAATGCATTATGTTTTGTCTTACACAGTTTCCTTCGCTATGAATAATAGTCAAGTGATCGTTGAAATTTTAACTGGCTCAAATTATAAGAGATGGAGTAGAATTTTCCTTAGGAATAGCTGATCTAGATATGGCATTAAAGGAAGACATGCCTATTGTACCTGATGAAGGAAGTACACCTAAACAGAGAGAGAGTCTAGCTAAGTGGGAGAAATCTAACTGAATTAGCTTGGTTGCAATTAAGAGGACCATTGCTGAACACCTATTGAGTGGTTTGCCTGACATAGCATCTGCTAAGGATTTTCTATCTACCATAGGAGATAGATTCCTGGTCTAATAATGCTAAGTCTAGATATTTAATGAAAGAGTTGATGGATATGAGGTATGACCATAACAGGGTGTTAGGGAATTTATTCTAAGAATGGTTCACCTTCAAACTAAACTGAAAACCTAATCTATTGACCTAAATGAAAACTTCATTGTTCACCTTGCCTTAAACTATCTCCTTATTGAATTTACCCGAATTGAAACATCATATAATACCATTGGTGAAAAGTGGAGTGTTAATGACCTTATTACCAAATGTGTGGCTGAGGAAGACAAAGCTAGGAAAGAAAAGAGTGATTTAGCCCTCCTAACCATTCATACTAAACCTCATTCTGGCAAGAGTCATATGAAACATAAGAAATACTCTTATAGTGCTCATACCAAAAATCGGGACCACAAGAAATTTGGGAGTACTCACTATCATAATGATGGAGGTCTTAGGCAAACTCCCTTTAAGAAAGGTCCTTGGTGTGTCTTCTGTAAGGTCAAGGGACACCATAGAGGAGAATGTCGTAAATTCAAGGGTTGGTTAGCAAACAAGAAGAAATCTGGAGGTAATCATTTTTCTTTTGTATGTTTTAAGTCCAATATAATTGATGTCCCTATAGATTCTTGGTGGTTTGATAGTGGTTACACTACCCATATTGCTGTGTCCTTACAGGGGCTTATAAACATGAGGAAGCTAAGTCTGAAAGAAAGCAAGTTGAGGGTAGGAAATGATCTTGAAGTAACAGTGGAGTGCGTTGAAGATGTTACCTTAGTTTTAGATTCAGGGCATGAACTTATTTTAAAGAATACCTTTTATGTACCTTCCCTTAGAAGGAATTTGATTTCAGTTTCTTACTTAGATAAACTTGGTTTTACTTTTTATTTTGGTGGTGGGAAAACAAAATTTCTTTTTAATTCTGCAATAATAGGATCTAGCTTTTTAGTGGATGGTTTATATAAATTGTCTTTGTCTTCTAATAATTTTTCTACATCTTTCAATGTTGAGACTACTCTTGCTAAGCAGTCAAGGTTAAAAAACAAATCCTTGTTATTATGGCACAAATGCTTAGGTCACATCTCTATGTTATTATGGCACAAACGCTTAGGTCACTTCTCTAGGGAAAGGGTAGAGTGATTAATACAAAATAACATTTTACCTTCCTTAGAGTTTAATGATTTGGGGACATGTGTAGAATGCATTAGAGGCAAATTCACTAAGATTAAAATGCAAGATGCAAATAGAAGTCTAAGTCTCTTAGAAATCATTCACACTGACATTAGTAGACCTTTATCTCCTACTATTTATAGTAATAAGTACTCTATTACCTTCATTGATGACTTTTCCCAATTTGGCTATCTTTATTTAATTAAAAAAAATCTTGATGCACTTGAGAAATTCAAAACTTTTAAAACTGAAGTTGAAAAGCAATTAGGAAAAGTCATCAAGGTGGTGAGATCTGATTGTTGTGGTGAGTATTATAGTAGATTTGATACTAGATAGCAACATATGGGACCATTTGCTAAATTTTTGCAAGCTTGAAGAATTGATTCACAATATACCATGCCTAATAGTCCTGAACAAAATGGTGTAACTGAAAGGTGAAACCATACTTTAAAAGATATAATGAGGAGCATAATGAGTAAAACTAATTTGCCAAATTTTTTATAGGGAGAAGCTTTTAAAATTGCCCTTTACATCCTTAACAGAGTTCCTAGTAAATCTGTTCTAAAAACACCTTTTGAACTTTGGATAGGTAGAAAGACTAGTTTAAACCATTTGCATGTGTGGGGTCATCCTACAGAAGTTAGGATCTATAATCCTTTAGAGAAAAAGATTGAACTACCCATTGTTACTTCATTGGACATCCAGACTAAAGCAAAATGGTATAGGTTCTATTGTCCTAGAAGTGGTCCTAGAATTGTGGAATCTATGAATGCAAAATTTTTAGAATTGGATAAGGTTGAAGCTATTATTCCTGTTGTTGATTCCGCTGCTAATGTGCGTAAGATGGTTTCTTTGTCTGTTTCCATTGATAACATGCCTATAGTTACTGTTCATGTTGAGAACTTGGTTAATGCTCCTTTAGCTGAAAATTTGGCTAATCCTCCTTCTTCGGTTGATCCTCCTAATACTGTTGCCAACCCTACTACACTAGTTGATACTCCTCAACCTATTGAACCTATTATGCAAGTTAGGAGGTTAGTTAGACAGAGAAGACCGGCTATTTCCAATGATTACTTTGTTTATCTGAGTGAGAAAATGTATGATATTGGGGATAATGTTGACCCTAATTATCAAGAGGTGATGTCTTATGCTCATTCTAATATGTGGGTAGATGCCATGAAAGAAGAAATACAGTCTATGGCTAATAATAAAGTGTGGGAACTTATTGAGTTTCCTAAAATTTGTGGAGTGATTTGTTATAAATGGGTTTTTAAAACCAAGAAGGACTCGAAGGGTGAAGTTGAGAATATAAAGTTAGGCTAGTAGCGAAAGGTTTCATGCAAAGAAAAGGCATTGACTTCACTAAAACCTTTTCCCCAATGTTTAATAAAGATTCATTTAGAGTTGTCATGGCTCTTATAACACATTTCAATAAGGAGTTACATCAAATAGATATGAAGGCAACTTTTTTGAACATTGATCTCCTTAAGGAAGTATACATGTAATAACCTGAGGGTTTTCAGTCAAATGGTATTGAGCATTTAGCGTGCAAATTGAAGAAATCTATTTATGGTCTAAAACAGGCTTCTAGGCAATGGTACCTAAAATTTGATCAAGTCTTTACCTTAATGGGTTTTGAAGAAAATAAAGTTAATCAGTGTATATATCTAAAGGTCAGTGGAAGTAAGTTCATTTTTCTCATTTTATATATTGATGATATTCTACTTGCTAGCAGTGATCTTAGCTTGCTGAATGAAACTTAGAAAATGCTGACGACACACTTTAAGATGAAGGATCTTAGTGAGGCAAGTTTCGTGTTGGGAATTGAAATTCACAGGGATAGATCTTGCAAATTGCTTGCCTTGTCTCAAAAGGCTTATATTAATAAAGTCATGGAGAGATTTGACATACATAACTATAAACTCGATGATGTACCAGTCGTTAAGGGTGACAAATTCAATAAAAACCAATGCCCTAAGAATGAAATTGAAAAGGTAGAGATGAAGAATAGACCATTTAATAGTGCATTGGGGAGTTTGATATGCTCAAGTTTGCACTAGGCTTGCCATTGCCTATATAGTTGGGGTTTTAGGTAGGTACTAGTTTAATCCCAGTAATATTGATTGGGTAGCCGCTAAGAAAGTGATAAGATACTTACAGAAAACTAAGGAGTATATGCTTGTGTATAGAAGAGTTGACAACTTAAAGATAATAGGGTATAGTGACTCAGATCTAGCTGGGTGCCCTGGTGATATGAAATTGACTTCTAGTTACATCTTTATGTTGGCTAGGGATGCGATATCTTGGAAGAGCAAGAAGCAAACTATGGTTGCGTCTTCTACTATTTGGGCTAAATTTATTGCTTATTATGTGGCTACTACTCATGCTGTTGGCTGAGAAACCTGGTGACCGGACTTCGCACTATGGATTCCATTGCTAGACCTCTCAGAATATATTATGATAATAGTGCAGCAGTGTTTGACACTTAAAATAAATAGACTTCTAGTGATTCTAAGCATATGGAATTAAAGTATATGACTATCAGAGACCTAGTGAAGAATAAAGAGATAGTCATCAAGCATATAGTTACAGAGTCCATGCTAGCTGATCCCTTAAACAAGGGTCTTCGATCTATAGTGTTTCAAAAGAACGTTGAAGACATGGGGATTTTAAGCTTTTTTAATGCGCTTGATTAGTGGGAGTTTTGAAATGTATATGATATTTTCTTGTCATGTTCGACCTTTATTGTTAGATACTTGAATGTTCATTTCCCATGGATTATGTTATTTTAATGCAATTTATTTAAATTATTCTCTTATTACTATTTTGTATATATATATATATATATCAATTACTATTTCAAAAATCAGTATCCTTTTATATCATCACGTCTCGTGATTGACACCATCTTAGAGTTAGAAAAATGTTACAAAATTTTTGGACTCGGTGTTCTATTAGATCATAATGTCTCCTTGTCAACACCATATTTGAGTCTATAGACACTATTATAGAACTCGGTGTCCTTTTCAATCATCATGCCAGTAGTTGACACCATATTGGAGTTCAAGGCATTATAGTTCATAATGAACTATACAATTTCCCTTGCTTTAAGCATATTTTAAGAGAAATTGCAAGGAATGACGTTGAAATTAGCACCTTACATTAATTATTGGATCACCTTTGTGTGCTATTTTCATGCTACACTACACACTAATGATTGGTCAGTAAGGTTGATGATATATGTAATTATGTATCGATGTTATATCAATAAAGGATGTAGCGAGTGCCATAGTTCAATGTCATTTGACTTTGATCAGACTTAGTCCTATTGAAGTGCTGCATCTTTGATCATATATTTTTTCAAAATATGGCCACATTGCACAAAATTTAGTTTGTTAACCTGAGAGTCGTTTTCAAAGGTTTTTTCAAAAATTAAAATTAAATAAATGATTTTGCCTAAGTAGGAGAATATTAGAATATATTTTATGGGCTACAATCAATTGTCATTTTGGTTTTATTAAAAATAGACTAATGATATGATCCCTATTGAGATGCCGATGGTCCACTATTATTATGATCCCTAGTGGACTTAAGCACTTTATACCGTTAGTGTGGTTAATGGTGTAGGCCTAACCCTAAGGCCCATAATGGGCAGGCCTAGAGTCACTAGCTGTAGCTAGGTGCCCACTGCACTCCCTATATATACACATATATAGCATATGTATACCATATTTAAACAGTTTTCCCTATTGAGAACTGTACTTTCTAAAGAGAACAGAGTTGTAGTGGAAGCCCTAGCCATCACCAAATGCTTACGCAGGGCTCTCATAATTTGACGATCATATCTTCAATAAGTAAGTATCTGTGTTCCCTATCACGTAATTGATTCATGATTTTGGCTTCTTACATATGGTATCAAAGCCTCTGTGACTAAGTAGTCGAGAGTTCAAATCCTACCACCCACCTAATATTCAGCACAAGGTAGAGTGAGCTTGTCCAAGTTTCAAGCCCAAAGGGCGTTCACTTGAGGGGGTGTGTTAGTGAATATATAAAACCAATTAAGTTGGCCTCACACAACAGCTTAAGCTTTTGTGGTGAAACAGTTGCTTAACAATCTTTTAATCTTAATCCTCCTTAATACTGCTCAACATTGTTAACTTCCCAAATTCCCCAATATAGTCCATCATGAAGTGTCCCACTTGCTTCAAGTTTGCTGCCTTGACATATTTCTCTTAGCGTTAATTATCCAACACAAACTTAGCTTGAATCTCACATTTCATCCTACATCAATTTCAAATCTTGCGCCCCTCTCTTTTGTAAATCTCGTTTTTGTAAAGTTTCGAACCATAATCTAGCCATCTTTGTGAGTTTAAACGTAACATATTGGTAACAGTCATGATTCAACCATTCTTTAAACTCAAAGATTCTATCCACACGTCTAACCCAATAAAAAGCATCTCAGGATCGAATTTACCCTCAAAATTCAAAAGCTCCAGCTTTAAGGACTAAAAGCCCAAATTAGGGCTAATTTTTTTGGGTTTTGATCAATTTAAAACCAAATCTTTAAAGTTGCTCAATAAAGGTCTAATAATTCACAGGTCTGCTCAATGTTAGACTATTTTGGATGGAAATTATGAAGTGTCATACACACGCCATTATGTAGAAACATGTTTGCCTAAACAGTGAACATTGACTTGTTTTACTTATTAAATAATTGCAATTTTGCTTGGTACCAAGACTATCGGTATATTACCACCAAAATTTAAAAAATAACATATCTATTAAACACATTCGTACAACTTATCTTGTACCTCATTCACTCATAGAGGCACAGATTAAACCTCATCGTTGCTTTTCAATATTGTCTTCCTCTCTTATACTATCATGCCTTTTTCGATAAGTTGCTTAATGTACCTCTCTTTTTTCTCTCTCTTATCACCAATCCATTAGCTGTTGAATTTTTTGTGATGGATATTTACAAGATAAAGTAGCTACCCAACCTAGAGCAATTGGTTCTCAGAGGAGTTCTCTCTAAGTTTGACATAGATTAGAAAACATATATTTTGAAGTGATTATATAAAGCATGTTTACCTACTTTCACTCATTGCATGACGAAACTACTGTGACAAACTTGAAGAGCCTCTAAAGGACAATGCTTGGATTCTACCGCATTCTTGCAGTGAAGTTTGTTACTGTCCCTTGAAGCATAATTGTGGTCATTTTTTTTTATTGTTGTGCCATCCTGGACTTTGTCCTTCGTGCCCAATACTCATTAAAATAAGATGCTTTTGTGGAAAAGTTGAAAATGTTAGGCCATGTGGGCACAAGCTGTTTCGTGCAATAGTATGTGCAATAAATTATTGGATTGTGGAATTCGCTAGTGCAGAGAGATTTGCCACAGTGGGCCTTGCCCGCATTGTCACTCTCGCAGGGTTTATAGATGCTATTGTGGGAAGACATTGTAGAAGAGAGAATGTTATGAGAGGGAATTTCAATGAGGGAATCCTTGTGACAGATTGTTGGGATGTGGGAAGCATGTTTTCCAAAGAGGGTGACATTCAGAGGATTATGGGTGATGTCCTCTTCAGGGGAAGAGAACATGTCCATGTGGCAAAAGAGTGTATGAAGGAATTCCATTTGATGTTATTGTGTCTGTTTGCGGTGTTACTTGTGATAAGAAGTTGAGTTGTGGTTATCATAGGTTCCCTAGAAGATGTCATCGAGGACCGTGCTTAGAGACTTACAGACTTGTAGTTACCAAGTACTGTCATTATGGTAGCATAAAGAAAGACTTAAGCATGCATCAGTCTAGGCCATTGCTTTATTAAACTGACCTTCGTATTTCACTTTTTTTTTTTTACAATTTAGATAGTTGTTATAACCTTTGATTACATGGGAAATGGATCTGTTTCCCTTCTTTATTTTTCGTTTTCATAAACTTTTTCCTAGTTACATATTGGAAGATTTAATTGAATTTAGATTAGGTTCCTTGCTGTCAAGATTTGGTTTGTTAAAGGAAATGTCAGTGACTAAGAGATTGTGGACTACATGTAACATCCCATCACTAATGGTAAGGGTAGAATAGTAATTTGGAATGGTTTAATAAGTACTTCGAATTGTCTTGACATGTTTATGCATACACAAACAAGTGAATAGTGAAATTTTCACATGTAAATGACTGTACATGCATTCATGACATTTTCCGGTATATTTGTTAATAAATGTAATTAAACAAAATTGTGTTGGATAGGGTCTTTTTGATTTTTCGATTTTTGGAGAATTTTAGAAATTGTTTTTTTGAAATTTCGGGGTAATTTAGGGACTAGGAAAAATGCCAAATGACAGACTGATTGTTTACCGGTAGTGGAAATGACTATCCAATGGCACTAGAAATTTAGATACATGAATTTCAGAATTATTGATTTGAGCCATTGGAATTTTGGAGAAAAATTAAAGTAGAAATTGAATTGTTTTTGGAAAGGAAATAAAAGAGGGCCTAAGCATGTGACAATTGGCAAGTGACCCTTGTCACTTGCCTAACATGCCACCATGTTTGCATAGGTTTCATAAAAATCCTCTTTTCTTTTGGTCATTCACGATG